>CM032390.1:5789999-6067499 GCA_019049475.1 Eueides isabella
TCAACATTTGCTATACCTATATATAATTATAATATTACAATCAATTGATGTGTATTGAACAGTCAGTTATTTAAATAATATTATTTAATCAATAAGAATGTTGTAGATTTAATTGTGTAGATTTTATTTTTCATTTTACAATACGTGCAGCTATAAAAAATTTGATAGCAACAATATCTATGATCATTCTTTCCCTCAATGTATCTTTTAATATTTAAATATGCTAAAAATCTGAAAATAATTAACGACATTTATTAAATGTGAATGATCAAATTCATTTACTTTATATATTGAATTAAACAAGGTGTAAGGCAACGTTGGGTTCTGCTACTCTCCAGATAATGTGTCAAAATTTGCTTTTCCTGCTATATTCGTAACGTAAAATTTTTGTAGTTCTAAAGTAGTTATGCTTATTTATAAATGTATAACATACATATCTATATAGGTAATTGAAATAAAAATTGGAATTAAAGTTTTCCAAGAATGAATTAACTAAATACAGACATATTACTATATAATTACCAAACATAAGTACATATGAAAATTATACACAAGGTATCATTCGTATTTGTGTAATACAAATATTTGTATTGATAACTGGATTTTAAGTACGTATCCTGTATTATGTATTTAAGTTAATGAGATAGGCCCGTACTTTGTTTTACATTACGTAATTATAGCTTAATATAACTGTCTCGTATGAAAATGACTTTTATTACTTCCATTAGGAACAGTTGTCGACGTACATTTGGCAAATCTGGTACTGGTTTCGTGCCAAAACTTAACTGAATTTATTACAACAAAAAGAACCGTGGTTTAATTATTTTAAGTGGATTGTACGTAGGTTAAGCTTTTAGCTTACGAGATACATATTTGAGCTGAACAAAGGCAAAATATTATGTAATGTTTTTTGCAGTGAATTCTACATAGTGTGTAGTTTTAATAAAATAGACGTCGCAGATTATTTTTGAATGTGTTAAGTGATTTTAAATTTTAAAGTGCTTTAGTGCTTATGAACTCAATGTCTTCATTATCGGTGGTCGGAATTTGAAATTATTTTTTTCCTATCAAAACAGCAGCTTTATCCTTTTTTCTACATAATAGGGTGACAAAGGGCTCCTAGTGTTAACACCTTGTTTTTTTTTTATATTACGCACAATTTTTCTTGTTAAAGATGGATATAGTGGATTTTCAACACCACATTTAATTTATAGGAAACTGAAAATAATTTCATTATAATCACAAATTACTGACATTAGGTTTACAGACAAACTGCACCACGACGCCCCAATATTTTTTTATATTTTAATTTTCATACTCGTATAACTAGTTACAAACTATAACATAACTAGTATGTCAATTACTTTTACAGCTTCTATTAACAAAATATGAAGCATTACATGAGAAATGGTTAATTGATTAGACTTTGTATTGATCTGACATAATCGAATCTAAAATCTTTGACTATAATTACTAAATAACTACTAATACAATATATATATATATACACTATGAAGTATTATAAACTTGGCAGAAGACCATACGTTTACGTATTAATAAATCAATTAATGTTGATACAAGGAACAAGGGTTTATTACCCTTAGGCCCGACTGATGGAACTATATCTAAGTTTAGGCAAATCTTAGAATGTTATCTCTTGATATTATTATCTGAAGCATTGAATTTATAAGAATATTACTGTTGTAAATATTTCGTGGTGTGTAGTATACTAGTGCAGTGAAACAGGCTGATGTCAAAAACTTTAATTGTGGGAGCAATTTACTGTTCTCTCAAATTATGTGCCATGTATCCAGGTGGAAAATGTCAAATAAGGTCTTGCTTCTGCACTATAAAGGACGTTGTGAATGTGTTTTTAGTTTCAAGCGTCAGATATACTGCCTATCCTGCAAAAGCAAAGTAGGCAAAAGGAAGCTGAGAACGTAGTGCTAAGACACTTTCGTTCTCCCCTAATTAGATTCTGATGACCTACTCGTGTGTGAGTGTATTAACTCAGCGTGGCACTTTTCCACGGTACCAGAACATGGAAAAGTAAATATTCTTGGACAAATTAAAAAAACCTTTTTATTTTCAAGGTATTTTAAACTTCTACGGTGACAAATACCTACCTACGAATATTATAAATGTGTTTTTTTTTTACATATGTTTGTTTCACTACTTAACGGATTGGATTACTTTAAAATCTGTTGTAGAATAGAGTATAGAAATGCAATCAAACAATTTTTTTTCATGGTTGTCCTGATTAGAACAACAAGGCACTCACTCTGAACAGTATTGTGATATTGCATTGAAATTATCTATTATACTATTTAAACCATTTGTATTGATTCATCAATTGATACGTCAAACTAATTGTCACAGTGTATCTAGGCCAATACGACATCGGTATTTAAAAATGGCGTAACTACCTCCACCGGAAAATTCTGAAAAAAGAAAAGGCCGGCCACGCATGTGTTACGTAGGGTCGTAGGCGGCAGTATGTTCGTTTGCTTTGTCTTTTCCATAAAAAAAATATAATATATATACTTCAGGCATTGAATTTTACAGCTCAATATATACTTAATATACTTAATTTTGCCTGAAAGAAGAGGAAGGAGTATATTGACACTAGATTCTCATTGACTACCCAGATAAAACGTAAACATAATTTTTGACGGCAAAGAATGGAAAATCTTACATGAAAACGATCTCCGAGCCATTGAAATTTTGTAAAATCACTTGTGAAGATTTAATTGGTTGGATTTTAAGTACTTTTTTTTAAGCATGAATTATTATAAATTGTATATACTAACATATAGCTTATAATTTTCAAGACCAGTGCGTTATCTTGCTGAGTATAAATAATAAAATGAACTATCAAAGTTATTTATAATAAGTGTAATAAAACAGTAAAAAATGCGACTATACAATAAATATTTTTCAATAAAAATTAAAAATAAGGTGGTAAGGAAACAGTAAATGAGAAAATATAAAAAAAAAAGTCTCTTTGCATGCGCTTATCCCTGGGACTAATGGACGGATTTGAATAAAACTTTTTTGTTATATAGCTCATAAGCCTGAGCAACATATAAGGTATAATTTGTTGTGAAAACTGGAACACCTGATGTAGAACCTTAAGGCTAGTCCTTTAAGGTTCTAAAGCATAATAAATATAGAAGAGACGCCTTTACTAAGTTGTGCAGGGTGATGAGCAGCATATGTTTCGAAATAAAAAAAAATAAGATATGACGCATGCGTAAATCGTAATCTGAAAATTCGTAAAAAATCGGATTCTGTAAGACATATAGAAATTATGTTTTAGCAAAATTTAATAAGGATAATAAATGATTTCTGTTGACGTATAGAAATCGAAGATCTGAAATTTTAGTGTTGCGAAACTGACAATTTATAGAGATATGTTTTAGGTTTTCTATGGTTTTTTGTTTTCAAAATGTAAAAACTACGTGAAAAAAGCACGCGAGGGCACCAACTATTATATACATATAATATGTTCTATAATGTATAGTGCCTTTGATGTTATTGACGATTAAAATCGACCGAATTGACTTTAGAATGAAATAATCTAATATATTTCTGACTAAATTTTAATGTTCTTTTACTCAACAAATTATATAATGATAGTAGAAATAAACACAAAAAAAATGTATCAAGTACTTTTTTTTATTATTTAGTACTATGTATTGATTTCTTTGTAAAATAAAACAATTTACTAACCAAGTATTCCTTTATTGAAACTTCTGACAAACTTACTCTATAAGTTTAATTAAAGATTACAAGCGTCAAGACTTACTTCGACCCCTCTATTTTTATTTTCACTTTACACTAATCGTTTTAGTACACGCGGGATTAAAAGTTGTAAGACAGACATTTCTTACAAGTTGCGCCGGCAATCTTCGGGGCTAATTACATTGTTACATTACAAAACTTTTGGGTACATTTTGTTCACGTTCCCCATACAGGCTTAGTATTTCTGTAGGGAGCGATAAAACGACTTTCTATTTGAGCGGGTATTTTTATGCTATAGATACAGAGTGTCTGCTTTATTGGCTATTTAAGCGAAAACACAGTTATAACTACTTTATAAAAACATAATGCAATTAAATGAAACGATTTTTTTTTCCCAAAAATTAAAAGTTATTTTTTTTTTTCAAATAAAATGAATAATACAATTATGGTTACATAATAAAATGCTGTTCGTTAAGTATAGAGTATATATAGTATATCCATTTTTTGTTCTGGTATGGTATTTTTCTAATGAAAAGTAACAGATCGGTAAAATCGAGTAGTATTTTTGTACCAGTCGACGTTGTTGTTTTTTTTTCAGCTTCACGTTGTGTCCCGCACTTGGCAAAGTAGGCAAAAGGATCTTAGTAAATTAGTTTTTAGACAATCAGTTCGTTTCGAACTTTGTGTATCTCATTGATGGTTATTCACCACTGCTTCACAGGTAACACAGCATGGATGGACTAATCTTGACTATTTTTGTTGGCACGGTCTTGTTTTTTTTTACCCTATGTAATGCACCCGTGAAGCTCAAACGTGACTATTTGATTCCGACCCGAGGAATCCGAATATTTTACATTTTCGTTATTTCGCTCCGGTAACAATGCTAAGCTGGTAACAATGCGCAGCTTAGAGATCCGTCACTTAAAAAGCAATATCTCAAATTCGGCGTAAAGTGGTAAACGAAAGTGTCCTAGTAAACTAGTGTTAAGATATTCCAATTCCACTGGAATATTTTAACACTAGTTTCCTCTGCCTACTCTGAAACCGCAAAAATGGCATATATCTATAAAATTCACTTCTTTTATTTGAAACAAAGAATTATTTTTCTTTCAGTTGAAAAAAAATCTTTAAGTTGAAACAAAGAAGCTATAAATTAGTCAATTCATACTTTATCAATCTTACATAATATTGCCTATTATAATGACAGAACATCGCTATTGAAGATCGAAATCAAAGCTACACTATCAAGACATAGCTGAGAAATGAAATGTGCTAGTCTGTCAGTGCTATTCTGCGAATTCTGAATCAAGCAATCAATATTCTTTTATTACAATTTCCTGAACGACATAATAACTTTGTAACGCGTTTCGAAACTAAATAATTTAAAATTTTATTAAGAAATAAATACCGCATTATTATACAAATATATTACTCCTTATGAAAATTAATAGGTATAAGCAAGGAGCAAAAAAGACAGAAGAATATTATGGCCGTCATTTAAACTGTAAGGATATAAACATTCAATGGAACGTATGTACGTGTTCGTGATAAACCTTTTATTTCTCAAGCAATATTTCAGTCTTGTCGTTTTTATTCCAGTTCGAACATTTATTACCTCCAGCTATAATGGATATTGGCATACTCTTGCGTACACCCATTATGTTTAGGATATTAGGCTAGTTCACGTGTTTCGAAATTGATAGATCGTCTAAGTCTTACTCAGCATAAACTTCTACGCTGAAAGCTTAAAGTGACTTTTGATATAATATTGGACTTTGGATGTAATGTTGTTTATTTATTCCAACTATTAATACAACTTGCAGGAAAAGGATTACATATTAATAAAACATTTTAGAAACAGTTGCTTGCTAAAATAAATATATACAGCTCAGCTATATAAAGGTTGGTCTCGTATTAAACTTCAAGCTATCTTCTTTCGAATTTAACCTTTAATTAGGACACTAAGTTTTAAAGAAAAGTTAGTTGAAAGTTTTACTTGAAGGAAAAATAATAAAAATATAAAAAAACCGGCCAGATATGGGTCGGGCTTGTCCATCGAGGGTTGGTATGGAATACCAATGTCGTCAATGTAGGCCAACGGTAAGTACTTATATAAGTTATATGGGTGGGTATATTCACAAGTTTTATATTAAACGAGCTGCAAATATGAGCTTGTATTTTTCTAGTAATTTTAAAGTGAAAAATTTCCTCATTTAGAAAAATAACATATTTATTTAGAAAACGTATAAAAAATGATTTTAAGGGGATTTAGCGGGATTTGAATTGGAGACTTTCCGAGATCTTTCCAACGGACGCTGGTTCATATCACGGAAAGTGAAATAGGATATTCAGCAAAAACGAAGTTCTTGTACCCTTGAAATATACTGAATTAAAAAGCATTTTTTTTCTATTAATATTAAGTTCAGCTTAATAAGGACATCATAATCATTAAAAAATAGTTTTGACTAACAGTCATGCAAACACGTATATAAAGGTTAATTTTCTGTGTACTGGGTACAAAAAAATATCTCAAATTCATCCAAATAATGGATGACTGTCTAATGGATGACAGTATAAATAGTATTTCTTTTTCCATTTCCTACCTCGAGGACACACCTTCAGGATTAAGGTCTAATGAATCAGCCCAAATCTACGATTTAGAAGATCGGATGCGTATAACAAATTGCGTTTCTATGGCTTAGTGGTCAATGTAATGTTACCAAATTTCCTTTTACTCCTAAATTACACTTAAATAAATCGAGCTTTTGTAACCTTTTTTTCTTTACAAACGAATTTCTTCTTCACAAACTTACAAGTTTATGAAATTCAAGTAAGTTTGGAAACTTTTAGAATTTCGTTTGAGAAAAAAATAACAGTAGGTACTTTTTATTGCGTGTCTCACAGCTTTATACCATTATTTTCGTGATAAATCACCTGAGTCCTTTTTTAATTCTTACGGTTATAGAATATCATGCAATACTGCGATGTAGCTTAGCAGTTACCGACTTATTTTGGAATAACAAGCTTTAGGATAGTAAATCGCAAGAAAATGGCAATTTCCTTCAACGTAATTTGTTCTGAGCACGCCATTTTTCAATTATCTAATATCAATATGGTTTTGTCTATTGTTGGAATTACAATTCTATGAACATAATAACGTACTATTTAATCATGTATGTTTTAAATTATTTACTTGCTAAAAGAAAAGACAGAAAAAACTTTCTAACATTAGCTGAAAATAAAGCAGTTTAGTATAACTTTATTGATATTTGCTACGCAATATCTTTATAATATTTTGTTTGATATTAGTAGACCCCCACGCGGCTTTGCCCGCCTATACCTTACTATAGTTTGGTTATACACATACACTTAATAAATAGTAATTTAACCTTTAAACGTAGAGATGCGGTCTACATAAGAAACAATATAATTACTGTGGCTTATCATTCATTGGCCAAACGTAAATATATTATATAGAGAATTTCAAAAATGCTCGTATTCTCTGACTATGTCTAACTTAGAAACTTGATTTATTCTGGCCCTCCTCTAAAAGAGACCTTCCGAGATATTGAGCTTCAAGATATTGTTAACCTGTTAACTATTTCATATTAATTTAAACTTGTTTTCGCAAGGAGATATCTTGCAATCTAAAGATTAATCATCTTGACAAATACACAAACAATAAGTTGGTTCTTTGAGGGCTTTTTTAATTTGGGATATGAGCCTTTAAAATATTGTTAAGTATTGTGTCTTTATAGTATACAATTTTTTAGATACTTAAAAGGCATTTTACTTCTCATTTTTCTTTTATAACAGGTAAGGCAAAAATAATCTACTATTAGGACACTCATTCAAGACCCCACTTTATTGAATTGAGTAGAGTTCGAACCCACACCTATTACGTCTACGGTAACAGATGTTGTTGAACTGTACCATGACGGCGACAAGTTAAGCGAATATAAAGACTATAAAATTTTGATATACACAGGTAACTTTGAGTAAGATATCTATGACCCGCTTTCTCTATTACAACTGAGACAAAAGATTCAAGTAGATTCGTTATACGCTTTTTAGTCGCCTTACGAATTGACCTGACCTAAATTAATTTTTATGAGTTGCTGATTGTAGAACTTAATTACTACAATTGTGCTTAAAATTTTGCTTAATTTCTGGAAGCCATATAGAAAATTATGGTTTCCCAGAATTTTTATATTTCAAAAAGAATTTTTAAAACCTTTTTTTAACAACTATCAAAAAACCAGGTCTGAAAGAGCCAACTTACTGTTGATAAGTTTTGCTTCATTTAATTAATTGAAGAATGTTAAAAAGGTAAAAAGGTAAAAAAGCTGAAAAGTTATGAAAAGAAAATTATATAAAAATTTTTGTCCAATTCTATAACAATAACCATATAATACGTAAGGAAAATCGATTGTTGTGTATGAAATAAAGAATATATAAAATATTTATTACATTCTCCTGAATGAGAATTGAACCACAGCCGTTACGTTTTCTACTTCACATTTGTAGTACAACAGTACAGCGCCTTCTACGACCATATTTAACATTACTATATTAAAAAAAAGAATTCAAAATCCAAATTTTGATTTAATTTATTTTCATTTAAATGGATAAGGCGAGTAGGACCCACCCACGGGAAATCTTACTATTAAAAGATCAACTAAAGTTTGCAGTCGTATGCACTCATTTTGTTAGAAATAAACTATAATTATAAATTTGTTATAGTTTGAATGATAAATATGAACTTTCGTTGTTATAGGTCTACTGTTATTGTAGGTCTACGATTAATATCCAATGATTTTGGTTATGAGGCGAATAAAGTCGATAGAAAAGAAAGTGTGCGGCCGTTCTCATTGAATATCCAATAAAGTGCCTTTAAAAATATGGTATCACATTTTTGTATACATTTACTATGCCTAATTTGTTTAATTTTTTGCATTAATTTGTATCTTACGTTGCGGTAATTTTCATGAGTGTAGGTACACAGGAAGTTCTTCAGAGGTTTAAATATACAGCGGATTTACGACGAAAATTTATTTCTTTCTATACGCTAAGAGAGCGTTGGTCTGATTATTTTCAGCTAAATCTACGCGATTTTGAGATAAATGATCTTGATAGATAGATTATGGCCACCAAAATAATCTTATAAAGGTTCCATTTTTTTACTTTTGAGGTAATGAGACCTTGAAAAACATTAAACTTATATTGCAATTATATATTATAATGCAGACCAAGCTTTTTCTTGAAGAACGTTTAATGTATCTCTTTCTTCCCACTTAAAAATAAATATAAACTATAATTGCGATTCAATATTATTAAATTTATAGTAATTACGATTAAAGCACGAGTTGACAGCTGCCACCTGGTGTATAAATGTAATTTATTAACAACATCTGCCAACATTAATTTAATAATATCACGGATTACGCTTCCGTTTGTAATTATATGACTTGACAGGCGTAAACAAGAGCTCATGCAAAGGGTGATACATATGAACGTGGGCATATGATTTAGTACAATCTTCAGCATTATACGTAAGTAATTTAATATGAAACCGTACAGATATTAAATAGATTTAATTAATCGATTTATATCAAATATAAATTATGTTTATATGTTTATATTATAAATTCAATTCGATGACGATTTTTTTCTTTTAAAATGGTAATATACTCTTAGGAAAGTAAAATACTCATTAAGAAAAAGTATAAAAATTTTAAACATAGCGGTATTAGAAACCGCGCCTCACAGAATCCGTTATAATTCATCCATCATTCAAAATTTTTATACGTTTTCTAAGTAAGTACGATTATAGTCTTCTAATTATAACTGTCAGTCATAAAAATGGAATACTTGGTAATCACGTAATATATAATATATATATTATACACATAAATTCGACATTAAATCAAAGTGGAAAGAGCCGTCAGTTAAATTAATAAATTCGAATATTTCCGCAGCAGTTAGAGCGAAGTTTGTGAGTGCCCTGAATATTAATACGCGGGTCAGAGAGGAATTAATTTATACCAACCATCTACTTTACTGGGATTTGCCTTAAAAATTCTACTCGCGTTCAATATAAAGTTACGATTATTGAATTACATTTTAAAAACAGATACAATTATTGATATTAAAGATGATTTCGTGATTTTTTTGTTTAATTTATTGATACTGAAAAGAGATGCAGATGTAAGCATCTCTTTAAGCGAAAACTCTTAACGTTTTTAAATTTATCACTTATCTTTCACACGTCTAAGCATAAACACGTCTCGTTAAATATAAAACAAATAGCGCACATCAGTGCATGTAATTCATGTAAAGAAGAAAGAGAGAGACAGACAGAGAGAGTTAAGCGGATATTTTATCAAATAAATAGTAAATAGTTTTTGAATTCTGCTTTTTTATAATCTTTATTCATACATAGATTTATTAAATATAAGTATATTTATTAATATTTAATTAATATACATTAGGATATCGTGTCTTAAAAGGAATAAAACGAAACCCCTATAGGCTCACAAGTTGTCTGTCTGGCCGTTTGTCAAAATCATTTATCTCAAAATAAAGATGTACAGTATGTGTGATACAGAAAAAATCAAAGTTCTGAGACTACGCAGTAATCACAACGTTTTTACCGTATTTTGTTGCTTTTCGCCGCGTAGTCTAAACCAATAGTAGAGTGCTCCTATTACTAGTTACGAAATATCGCAGTAAATGAGTACTTAAAATGCAAATAAAAAAACAAGAGTTTATGAAAATTTTATGAGCATATTATAGAAAAAATACAAAATTCTGTTCTTCTGCAGTTCATTTTCATGTTCATTTGATAGAAAAAATACAAACTTCTGTTCTTCTGCAGTTCATTATCATTCAGGCTCACATTTGATAATTTTTTTAACTTAAGTGAAGTGCAGCCAGTTTTTTGAATAATAATTTATGTTTCAATATCGAATTTATATAGTTTTTCAATATATTTCTTATACATACATATATACTTATATAAATATATGAATCGAAAAATATGTAAAGTTGCATGTTCTCCAAATAAAAATCGCTCCCACAGGGTTCTAGTCAAATTGCTTGGAACGTTTCTTCTAATAAATTTGCTGTACCGCAATAGCATTAAATAAGTCGCGTTCCGGGCACTGTTACATACCTCACTGGCTCCAGTAACAATGCCGTCCGTTCATGCGCTCAGAAAGAAATATCACAAATATAAAATTCTTTAGAGGCATGCGATTCGCTTTTGTCGTAGAAAATTACTTATGTAGAGTTTGAAAGAGCAACTAATTTTGCAACTGTTTGCCGCACAAAGAGTGCAGTAATAAAAATATTATACGTATATTTGAATATTAGTGAAAATTATATTGATTTTAATATGTTTTCGTTATCTATACTTTTATAATAAATCTGTAACCGATAACTGTCTGTACATGGAAGAGATATTAAAAAAAATCTTATAGGTGACGTTTATCAGTGTATTATTGCCCAAAATAGTGATCTTCCAAATGTTGTTTATCAGATTTAAAAGTGGTAATATTAATAGAACAAGAATGTAATTGAAATTAATAATAAAATAATTTAATTGAATCGGGGAACATAATACTACCGACCCGGTAGTATTACACTTTTCACACTATGATTTAATTATTCGTAATTCTTTTAAATATTAATAACTATTAATTATTGCTCACTTCAAGTTATAAAATGAAAATATCCTTATTTTCCTGTTCTCGTAGTATTTTCGAGAAATCCTTTTATAGTACTCCTCCGTATTTCCTTACTTACTTTATTATGTACGTGCTAAAAATGAAACTTTCTACTAGTTTTACGTATTGTTTACCAGTACCCTTATTACTATAGAAGAGTTGTATGTAGGTAAAGAGTTTATATACGTAAGTGAAATCAAATATTTTGTCTTATTAGACCAAAAATAAACTTGCGATTGCGATGCGTTGGCTGACCCGCTTTAATTTTTCATGATGTTCAAATATGTGTTATTCTTATGTATTAGCAATACGTATTATAAACTTTCATCTAAATTCGTATTCGTTTTTGCGTGATAAACATCTATCCGCGCAAATTTTCATTATAGTAATGGTACTTTGGGTTAATATATATCTTGTTAACCCTAATCCTTAAGGATTAGGGTTAACAAGATATATATTTATCATTTTAAAGTGTTACTTAACAACACACACATAAAAAACTATAAATATTTGTCAACTTCATGCTGTATTCCGGACCTGTCATGGTAAGCAGAGGGAAATCGAGAACTTAGTGTTAAGACCCCACAGCAAAGAAATTAAAATATTAAATATTTCATTTCCTTTAGTGGGGATCGAACCTACAAATTATTGCGATTACAGTATACCATTGTGCCCTTGCGCTTCAACAGCTCTTAAATAATATTTAGAATAAATTTTATTCATAATACATTTCTTCTAGAATATTGAAATAGCGAAAGCGAACAAGTTGAACTGTGCTTTTCAATATTATAACGTTTAAACATAATTTTAGTAAATAGAAATTCATTTGGATCTTATTTTCGGTCAAAAACTAAATTTTCTTTTGCTGTATCACCTTAATATTGTTTGAATGTCCTAGTAAATATAATGGGCGCATTGTTTGTGCCAGGCTCGCCTCATGCCCGTAAAATCAAAATCCTGGTAATCCAGATAAAACAATCTTACAGGATTTTCTGTTGTATCTTTTACTTTTCTATCCTTAAAAGACCCTCGTCAAGAAGGATTTGTTAACTGAAAAAACACAATTTTGTTTTTACGTATTGTTATGTCATCTAATCAAGTTACGGTGTATTAGTTTAGAAAAGATATCTCCAAAAATTTGAAACGTAGGCAAAACGAAGGAAACGTAGTAAATATGACCTATTTTAGTATAGAAAATATTAATTTGTTTTGAATGGCCGAAATTATTTGAATATAATTATATTATTTTTTCCTATATTCTGTTCTTAGTAGAACGCTACTAAGGCATACAGAAGGCAGAGAGAACTTGAAAACTTACAGAATGGAGTGCATATCCCATTAAGACACTTCCGTTGCCCACTTTCCGCTGAATTCTGAAAGCATTGCGTGTTCAATATCAGAACTCATAGTGCTTGCTATTGCGTTTCGCCTCCTTACCAGAGCGAAGCAATGAAAATATTAAATATTTCATTTCCTCGAGTGGAGATCGAACCCACAACCTTTTAGTTGTACACTTGAGTTCCTGTGCTACGACAGGACATATTTTTATAAATTGCTTCCCTAATTTTTTTTCCCAATATCTAAAATACTCGGAGATCACATTACGTTATAGGGTACTTCCCATTTAAGCTCCTAATTGGGGCAATGTTTTGATACCATCTCATAACCTCAAGACATTGACCCAAGCTGTAGGCTTTTTCACTTCAAATCTCTCTTGACAAGGGTCGCTTTTCGGAAATAGAGGACTCTAGCACGAGGCACATCGTATCTAACGAAAATAAGTCAATCTACCTTTGTTACATATTGGTACAAAAATTATACAACTTTTTTAAAGAAATAAAATACATTTCATTATTGGCTAAACATTACTTGGCTAATAATTGAAGTGTTCATAATATATGTTCATATTATTATTTATTTTGACATTGTCACGCGTCAAATTTTGTAATTGAAATTTTGCACTTTTCCTGTTGACGGATGAACTTAAAATTAACTACATATGCCAAATTATTTTGGTGAAAATACCTTAATATATAGTTTATAGTATCACAAATCTAAAATGGCCGCTTAGCAAGAATACAGCGCATTATAAAAGAAACTATTTCTATATGTCAGGCGCCGCCGCCCGCCAGATGGGGGGAGTATCAATTGATTTTTTACCTTTTAGCACATTTATCGTACTCTTATTCACACATCATGTCATCAGTAAGCCCCGCGGTCGCCAAAGAATTAAAAACTGAGTGTTTAATACTATATTTTTGCCTGTGCTATGCTGAAAAAGGTTTTTTGTAGTTTCACAACTACAAAAAAATTATTCCATTATCTATAGACAAGTCCATTATCAGTTGTGAATCCGATACTCACTCATTTATATAATTAAAAGTAACGCATAATTATTTTACGTAAACACCGAAACAAGGTATTTTATACAGGATTTCATTAAAAGTATGTTTTTCCAAGTATATTACGAATTCCCATGAGAAAACATCACGTTAATAAAATTTTACAAAAATGCTCATATACATATTCGCGAATGGCTGAAATGAAATTAATATTCAAAATTATTTTAAACTTTCGTATTTCCAAGAGATATTTAAAATTTTAATTTTTGAAATGTCGTGAACGTCTTACTTTGTTGAAACTTTAGCGGTCTTCTAATTATATATATATTTTTCGAAATTAAAATTGTACATCTTAATTTAAAGTGTGATAAATATCGCAATCAGCAAAGTCCAGTCCAGCAAAATAAAGAAAACCTTTGATAAAATCAGTCAGTTCGCCGCTTTCCGCCCTAATTCAAGACAGCGTGTTCAACGGCGCATCCTAACACCGCGCTTTATCCAGCCTGAAAAGAAACATGAAAACTTTATTGCCTTGTGCGGAGATCGAACCTACAACCATAGATCGTTCTTATAGTCAGATTTATATAGCTTAATATTTCAGACGCAAAATGGGTTCCATATGCGCTGAGGGAAAGATGAAATCAGATATATTTTTAGTTCAACGATGTACTAATCTATAAGTAACCGGAACATAAAGAGTGAAGTAATTCATAGAAACTCTTTCTGCACGTACATTAAATCTCCAGAGTGTATGCGATCTTAAAAAAGCTAACATTTATTTATTTAAATTACAGGGTACCATAATAGGGCAATCTATTATTTTGTTTCTTTGTGAGTTCAAGTACTTGAAGTTCACCTTTCAACATGCAATAACCTCAATTGTTAGTAGTTGCTAATTGTATTCTCTTGTTATATAAATATATGTGCAGAAAAGTATCGTATTGTTTTGAATACAGCTTAAATGAGAACTATAGATTTTATAAATATATTTTTTTAATTTCACTCTGTATCCCACACATAACAGCGTAGACAGAAAAAACTTGAGAACTTAGTGTTTGGACACTCCGTTCTAATTCTGATACGTCCGTTTCTCACTTTTCTTTGAATTTTGGAGGTATTGCGTGTTGAGTGGCAGTATTCAACACCGCCATCTACGCCGTTACCGCATTTTTCTTATTCGTATATAAAAAAAAATAATGTACATATTATGTATATGATAAGTAGAACCTAAAGAATTGTTCAATTATGTATATTTAATATCGTAGCAAATGTAAGCTCCGCAGATATCTCGCCATTACGGCGCGCGTCGCTCAGCAACTGCAACTGGTCTTGTAGTCTCGAATTTAATGGAAAATGAGAAAATCATTTCATCATTACTTTTCCATTTCATTTTGAAATTATAATGAATAATTTCCTTTCACAAAATTAATTTCAAATTGAATATAGATTGGAATCGAAGTCCCAAAGCTGGAGCTCTACATACAATATAAAGTTTAATTTACAGATATGCTTTGACCATATTATGTACATTTGGACGCATTCGAATTGCGGCATCGTTAACGCACCGAGCCAGTACGGTCATGTTAATGAGATTGTAATGATGCCTCTGCGACTAGGATATGTGCGATCATTTTACTGATTTGCAAAGAGCCACTGCGCAAAGAACTCAGGCTCTATATTATAGATGCTGTTTACGTAGACTATAACATTAATCTACGAGAAAGTTTTAGAATAAGACTACAGATAAAAGCGTAATTTTGATGGCCTACTTAATTACTTTTAGGTTTTAAATTATAGGTAATATTATAGTTAGGGATCATCAATCAACATGGAAAATTAATAGAATTATTACTGTTCAGATGTTATATTGCAAAAGTTTTATAATTAAATCCATACTGAGAAACCTTTAACTAGAGCTATAATTGTAGGTTGAAACATATTCGATAGGTATTTTTTAATAATTCTGTTAAAATTTTCTCGTAGCAAAGCAAAAGTAATATTCAAAGTTGCAAAAAATCACAGGTCTTTTCGTAGCCACATCGTTTACATTGTTTGAAATTCAGTGAAACTTTTCCATTGAAAATGATTTTCATTTCGTTTTAAGTAGCACTGGCTTTCAATCCAAATTAGCTACTTTATACTTACGCTTTCTCTAATGTTGTAATACGTGCCTTAATTTTATATTCTTGGTTTTGTTTTGTATGCAAATAAAAATGTATATATAATTAGTGCATAGACTATGTAAGATAAATATATTGTGTTTAATAAATTATTTTTTATCTTTACGCTTTTTCTCGCATGTAGATGTTTTTAACTTTACGCTTTTTCTCGCATGTAGATGTTTTTTAACTTTACGCTTTTTCTCACATGGATGATTACCCAAAAAAGAAGAGAAACTAGAAAATCTAGTGTCAATACACTCTGTTATATGCCGATAACATAGTCTATCTTAACGTATTTAGTAAAATTTAATAAAAATAAGCAATCTTTGTGGGTTGAAATATAATTTAAGGAAAAGTTTTTTTAATTTTTTTCTTATTAAAAAGTCTAAATGTTGCAATTTGCAAAGATAAAGTTTAATTACTTCTACTAATGTTAACATAACTAATTAAACATTACCAAAGGCAATTATCCGCAAACACCTGGTAGTGATGTAATCATATACATGTACATTTCCCTTAGAATCGAGAGTTAACGAGCGTTGAATGTTATATGTAAATGAACCCTTAATAGATGTTTTTAGAACATTGTGTTTTTATTGGCTATTGATTTTCAAAATGAGGCATGTCGTGGCACAGGAGAATTAACTTACTACTAAACTTGACAGCCTGTAGGTTCGATACCCACTCGAGAAATTGAAATATTCAATATTTTCAATTTCTTCGCTTTGATAAAACGTGGCTATAAGTTCCACTACTTAACAAGCAATGCTTCAAATCAGACGTAAAATGGTGAAGAGAATAGAATGTCTTAACACCGGGATCCCAAATTCCCTCTTTCCAACCGATTTTTTTTTTCAAAATGGAATAAATGAATTAAAGACTGGTATCCATAATATTTTGTCTATAGATATTAGTAAACATATCATAATATTTTCTGATTTCGTTATATAGAGGTATGTACACATGGACAAACATTTATCCATAAAGTACTCGTGTTTATCGTGTTCATTTATTGCGTTCTAGCTCATAAAAAACAGAACAACGAAATATGTTGACCTGCCCCATGTTGTAGCAAAATTTAATTTGAATTAAAAACTATAATAGTATTTTATCCCATTTAAGTGCTTTATTCTAAAAGTATACAGTAATAAAACTTGAGGCTCTATAAAAACTATGACAAAAGACGTGGATAAGGAAAGAAAATGATAAGTAACAGTTTCCGCGACGCGGGAAAATAATGCAATTACGCGAGACGAATTGCGATTGAAGACGAAGACGTCTCTTATCGCGAGAAACTGTTTTTATGCTACATTTATACGTAGATAAAAAGAAACTTTCTCGGTTACATAAGCAATGAAACGTTTTTGTATTAAAATACTACAAATAAAAGGTTCGTAGATGTTATTACACATATTTGTACGTTACATATACATATACGAATGACCGACTAACTAGAGTATGTGTTAAATGTTATTATAATATTTCATCATGAATGTTCGGTTTTGAGCCAGATTTTTTTAAATTCCACATTTTATCTCTCAAGTAGAGGGGTACCTTTGCCTAGGAATCCACTGGAATTCTAGAGCATGTTGAGTGACGGAAGACGCCATACTTTGCCTCATAATCAGAGTAGCAAATTAAAATCATTAAATACTTCACTTCCGTTATGAACTCGATTGAGATTTGAATACACAACAATCTCGTTTACTACCGGCGCCACGTTGTATTAAAATTGAGCTATATGTTGACATAAAATACATATAGTATATTTTTGATTTTGTGAACTTGCATCAAAAAAACAGTTTACATTATGTAATAATTTAGTTTATCGTATATGTACATACTAACGCTTGTGAGATGGCATAGCAGGGAAAGACACTTGACACTTCCCTGTTTGCCCGAATTCGAATCATTGTACGTTAAGCTGCCGCAGTGGACCCGGTCAATGATCTCAACAGAGCCAAGGAGTTCTAAATAAATTAAATATATAACTATTGCCCTAAAAGATGATTGAATCCATAAACAACCCTTTGGTTTAGTTTTAGTTAAGACCAGAAGATTGTTTAGATATTTAAACTAACCATAAATGAAACGACGTTCAAACATATAAATAAATATTTGGTAACTCGTTATCCACAAACTAAAGAATTCATATACTACCTATCTATCTTGTTACCGATTCTGTAGTCCCATATGAATTCTACTTACAATAGTGAATAAAGTTTCCGTGTCACCGCACACATACCTCTATTTGTACACTAAAGTACACAATGGCGAATTGTGCTTTGGAGGATATTATATTTTTTGAGAACAGAACATTTTACTCTTATACTTTATGTATTTACTCGTAAGAGTACAATTTTCAGTATTCATATAAGTTACTATAATGGCTTATACGTAGTGTCAAATTTATTTTTAATAATAAAAATTAATGTATTAGTGCGCGTAAATAAAAAAAAAAATGATATGAAATTCTTATTTAAAAAACGACCTGAATGGAGCCTGTCGTAGCGCAGCGGCACAAGCGTGTGACAGTAAACGATAGGTTGTGGGTTCGACCCTACTGGAGGACATAAAATATTTAATATTTTGAAATTAAATTTCTTCGCTTTGGTAACAAGGCAATATAATATAATATATATATATATATATATATATATATATATATATATATATATATATATATATATATATATATATATATATATATATATATATATATATATATTATATTATATTGCCTTGTTACCAAAGCGAAGAAATTTAATTTCAAAATATTATACTATTATACACAATATATATATATATATATATATATATATATATATATATATATATATATATATGTATATATATATATATATATATATATATATATATATATATATATATATATATATATATATATATATATATATATATATATATATATATATATATATATATATATATATATATATATATTTAACATTTAAATTTAACAAGGCTTCTTTGGAAATAAATTGGTTGAAGAATTTGTCTTGAAACAGTTATATGAACTGAATAAGTTGTGTCAGAATCATTTCTACTTAATTTTGCTCTGTATGTCACACAACATTTTTTTGTATACCTACTGTAATATAATTTTCAAGCCAATATGTTACAAGGGAATTTTGTCTAATATTTTTTTTCTTTATACTGTGGATCCAAATCTTGACTGTTCCCGGAAGGTGACCCTTGTCAAGTGAGATTTAGAAACGAAAAATCCTAATTTGTTGGTTTTTATGTCATTTTACGTAGATACCGTGAGTATATTCATTAAATTCCTTACAAATATATTGTATGTACGAGTACTAAGTTCTGTTTATATTCTTGGGTTTGTAAAAAAATAAATAAATTGAAAATATAAGCAGATACTGGCGTAAGTACTCAGTTTCTTTATTTTGAAATGTACATAATGTCGTGGCGCAGTGGATGTGTTTAATACTTTGCAGAAGAATCTTGTTGAATGACGGAACTCAACGGTGATTTTTGCCTCGTTACGGTCTGTGCATATCTCTATCGCCTCACCCGCTCCTATTAACTGCACATACATTCCCTTCGAGGGTTTGTCGTGTCATTAACGTGATCTTACTTCAGTTTAATCGAGATTGAGTTTTCGAAAAATAAGAAACTTCTTCTTCACAAATCTTTTTTGCCGATCTTACATCATTTATTCGCTCGACGTGCCCAAATATCCTGTGCACGTTCGTCTTCATTATCACCATAACATCCTCACTAGTAGTACTTGTATTGTATCGCTTTATTGCGAATTCGTTCAACTATACTGAATCTGAATAAATTAAAACATGTTTAAATGATTTCAAGGGACACCCGGATGGAATAAAGTTCCTTTCGATTATTTATGGAAGGAATTGTAACATATTTTTTTTAAAACACTCTGTACACTCAACAGAGTGTGTATATGTATATATACTTTCTAAATATCTAATAATAATAAGAATATAAAATTTATTAAAATTTATTACAGTTATGTCGCGTACACTTGCTAAATACACAATAATGGGGAGATAGATATAACACGTATGACTTGGTTAGCACAATAGTAAAGAGAGGTTGTCTGTATAAGAGGTTGTCTATATAGTCTGCTACTCAAGACTATTTACTAGTTGCATGATGTTTTAGTCGTCCCCTGACTTGGGAAGTGAGACGCGCTTTCAGCTTGTTGCCATTTAAATGTTTAATTTAAAAATATAAAATATTTCGTTTCCACGATTGGATCTGGATCGAACCCATAACCTGTCGTTAACTGTAAAGACGATTTTTTCTTACTAATTTCAAAATATTACTATTTGTCACTATAGGCTATCATAAAGTTGGTTATTGACAGCGATCTTTGTAGTGATATGTTAAATAAAATCATTTTTTGGGTCATAGATTTTATTCTCAGCTTTTAAGAATACGTCGTCCGACAGACAGTTTCCATTTGGAAAGCAGCAGGTGTCCTTCCTATCCCATCGTCAGCGGATTAGTCCGAACCAAGTCCATTGTCCGAACATAAATCTTGGAAGAAAGGACTAGTGCTTAGTACGTCCTTTTAAAATATAATGAATACTTTCGTAGCAAAAGTGGACGCTAAAATTATCTTATACTATAGTATAATGGAACAGTAAATAAATCGTATACATCTTACTATATTATATATTGGCAACATCTGTATGAGTTACGAGGCGGAAGATTTTGATTGTCAAGTATATAAGCTGTGCGTCTAAACATATTGAAACATATTGCGTCTAAATATATTGTATTCAAAATCGAGACAATCCCACTAGTACGTCAACTACGGTTATATTAATATAACGAAATTGTTTCCGAAATGTCTTTAAAATCTATAACAACTATTTTTATTTAGAGGCAAATATAAAATTTCTCACTTTACATACTATCTATATTTTTACTGAAATATAATTATGTTGCTCAGCTTCACGTTGTATCTCGCACATGGCAGGGTAGGCAGAGAGAACTTGGGAACCTAGTGTTAAGACATTCCGTACCACTTCCGTTCCCCACTTTCCGCCGAATTTGAGGCATTGTGTGTTGAGTGGCGGAAACGTCGCGCTATGCCTTGTGCCAGAGCGAAGAAATGAAAACATTAAATATTTAAATTTTATATATTAAACATTTCATTTCCTCGAGTGTTGATCGAACCCACAATCTGTCGGTTACAGTCACACGTTTCTGCGGCTGCGCCCCGACAGGCAAATATAACTATGTAACGAGAAGTTTGTAAAACAAAACTAACAAGTTAGTAAATGATAGTCACTATAGATAAATCTGCCTTAATTGCTTCCAATTTGGTACTAAATTTTGTAATGTCAGATTAATTGCAGCTTTAAATAGGCTGTCAGCGACAGGACAGTAATCATTTATCAGAGTTATCGGTGTCCCGTCAATACAGGTAATTGCTAATCGCTTAGAAGTTTGACAAAATATATTTATTATGTATATCAATAATAATTCAACATACGCATGTTAGTCAGATCGTTTAAGATCCGCCTAACAGCCCAGTAATTAAATTCTAGATTATAGACTAGATTGAGGCCTGTCGTGGCGCAGCAGCACAAGCGTGTGACTGGAACCGACAGGTTGTGTATTCGATTGAATTCCAGGAAATGAAATATTTTCAATTTAAAGTGTTCATTTCTTCGCTTTGGTAAAACAATCGTTTTGCCTTAAAATACAGAGTTGAGTTTCGCTACTCAACACGCAATGCCGGAAATTCGACTGAAATTCAAAACTGAAGTGGAACGGAGTGTATTAACACTAGGTTCCCAAGTTACCTCTGCCCACTCTGCCATACACGGGATATAGCGTGTAGCTGAAGAGAAAAAAACTTGATAGACAATCAACCTTATAAGGGATCAAGTCTTTTTTATGTAAAAGTGTAGTTCATTATAAAGGTACTCTGATATCAATATATTATATTATTTAACTTTAAATATTTTGAACACTTTTCGTGTAGTTATCAAACCCATAGCTACTGTAGATAAAATCAGGCACTATAATTAAATGAACACTACAAAAAAAACTATAACAATATAATTATTAATTTTGTCTGTAAAAACAGCGCCGTGAAAAATCGCAAAAGTATACTCGTGTTTAAATTAGCAATTTTAGCATTTTATTTATCTCGTGAGTTAAAAATGTATAAATTTCTCCCTTAAGTGCTATCTCTTGTTGAATGTAGGAGATACTAAGACTATAAATGGGAAAGCTCTCTCGAATAGTGACACATTCGTGACAAAACTTTATTTTATAATCTACAATACTTATTTGATTCACCTGGCGTCCTAAAATGTAATTTTTAAAGTAAATATCATGGATTTTTATCAGTTAAAAATAATATTAAAATTATAATTTCGCCTATAAACCATGATGTAGGCTCGTTGAGTGCTTATGTTTTCATCTTCATTAAATATGTAAAAAATAATTAAAGGAATGTTTATTTAAGCATCATGATTCCTTAGATTTTTTTAATGAGGTAAAAACATGTTAATTATATTTCTTATTAAATATTGTTATTTAATAATAATAATACGTTGCTTCGCTCTAGTTACAAGACAAAGTGTGGCGTTCAGTTCCGCCATTGAAAACGCAATGCTTCAAATTCAGCGAAAAGTGGGGAACGGAAGTGGAACGGAGAGTTATAGCACTAGATTCCTATGTTACCATTGCCTATACTGCCATGTGCTTGATACAGCGTGAAGCTGAGTAATACGTTTTCAATTATATTGCAAATAAAAGATGGTATCTACCGTAAAATGGCGGTTTTAACAGTATATGTAGGTAAGTATAGCATATTATTTATAATAGGTACATTGTATATATACTATTCAGGCGAATATAGGTTAATGGAATAAACATTTTGTTTTCTTTGTAACGTTACTTGATTAATTCTTATCTCCGTAGAGCTAACTTACATAAGGTTAGTCGAGTTAGTTAAAGTTACGACCAAACCAAGATTGTCAGCAAAAGTAACAGAAGTCTCGATGTCAGTGTAACTAAAAAGTTTTTAATGTGTCTAACACTAATGTAGTTCGAAGATATTTATGTAATTAATAAGACGCATTTGTGTTGATAACTAACTTTTCGAGCTTAACAATTCTAATAGCAGGACAACCTACTGTTAAGACACTTCGTTCTCCTTTTTCCTCCGAATTTGTAACAGCATGGGTGTTGAGTGGCGGAACTAAACGCCGCAGTTTGTGTATCGGAACTGTAAAATGATGAATAATATTCATTACCCTAAGTGGAAATGTAGCACCCCGACAGCCTCATTGTAATAACTTGAATTTGATAGCTAGGAATATATTTTGTTTCGTTTTTTAAATGCGAAATGTGGAGAACAGAGTGTCTTAATACTAGGAGTGTTAAGATACTCCGTTTCCCAATTTTCACCAAATTTCGTGTTGAGTGGCGGAATTCAACGCCGCGATTTGCTTTGTTTATCAGAGTGAAAAAATTAAAACATTATAAGTATTTCATTTCTGGGGAGTGGGGATTGAACCTCCATCCTGTTGTTTACAGTCACAGGCTTATGCCGCTGCGCCACGACAGGCCCCTAGGAAATAAATTAAGTTAAGGGCTGTTCAATTTTGATAAAATATTGAAACATTTGTATATATTATAGAAGTTATTTGGTAATCCATAAAAATATGTAATTAAAATTAATCTTATAGTAAATATGCAGTTATAAAGATCTAAATGTAGGTGTTTACTTTCCAGAATCAAATTAATACTGATCTAATCTTATTAAGTTAGTAAATCGAAATGTATTAAATAAAGTGAAATGAAAGGAATTAGCGTCACCAAATTATTTTATATCTGTAATTTAGACTTAAATTATAACATATAAGTCAACTCTAATAAAAATAAAATATAATTAGGAAACGGTATTGTCATTCAATGTAGATGGGAAGGAAATTTCAATTGAAATTCTAAAAATAACTATTTCATATTCCAATATCTAAACATTCACTTTCGTGTATTATTTATTTATTAAATATTAACATTGAATAATTTTGGCTCTGACATAAGCGTAGATGACTAAGCGTAATACATGATCCCGCTAATTCTTTTTATAAACGTGATACGTGAAGTAAAGAAAACAATTGAAAAATCTATAGAATAAATATTATTTGCTTCGCTCCCCGGTCATGGAATTTTATTTTACACATGAAATTGGCGTTTTGTCGTACTGGCCACTTCAATGTAAAAAAATGTTTGTATTTTTGAATATTAATTCCAAACTTAAATTTATACAGAGAGCTTTTTACGCATATAAATAGTAATCTACAATTATGTTTCGTTAACCATCATGCATCTGTTTTTTCTTATGTTTATTCCTATTTGTGTCACTCAGTGTACAAGATGAAAAACTTGAAATATCGCGTTATATACTAGTCCCACCGTGGCACAAGTGCTGCGGAAACGGCTCGAAGGGTTAACGATGTGTATTGCGGTTGTGTCACACAGGGAAAACACAATGCGTTTTTCGTTCCAACGTTTCAATTCTAACTAATTTTTAAATACGTAGACGGCAGAATGATTTTTTTTTTTAATTTTATCGTTACCTGTTATGAAAAGAGAATTAGGCATTGCGGAATATTGACTGGACCCTGGCAATCATGCTCCAAGCGAAAATTGGCCCAAAAAAAGTTACTCAAAAGTGTTTCGTATACTTATGGCAGTGTCGTTCATTACTTTTCTTAAATCTAGCCAGTTGATTACGGCAGACGTCTATTTCTGTAAGCCATGATGAAAAAAGAGCGATTGCTCTACGCTACTGCTGTTTCACGACAACGCTGTACAACGAAGGCTGCCAAATTAGAAGAACTTCAGTTGAAAAGACATCTATCTTACTCCCTTACGACCTTGCTCCAACAGATTAATTTTTTTTCACTCTAATATAGCCTTTTCTTTTTAATCAATAAGAAATTGATCCGAAAACGATTGAAGCTTACAATGCTAGCTTTTATTGCTTTCAATGCTATTTTCAGCATAAATAAATAAATAAATTTGATTGTCATTTAAAAATGTAAATAATAATAAATGTTATAATTTTGAATATTGAAATTCAGTTGATATTTTTATAAAATGTATTTTTTTATTACAAATTAACACAAGTATAAATATTCCAGTACTCAATAATTATATTGTATATAGATAAGAATTACACACTCGTATGGGTCTAAAAATTATATCAATAGAAGTATAAAAGTTAAGCCTGAAAGCGTGATAGTGAATATTTTGTGACACAATATTACATCAGAAAACTCGCATATTAAAACATTGTTGAGAAGCATTGTTGGGCTCTCTGAAATAAACTTTTAATTCTACTAACACCGATGTAAAAAATGCATCACGGTATTGCAATTTAAATAAAACGCATTCAAAACGTCCATTTGTAGCTTAAATTATCATGATTTTAAGAACTTAAGTGTAAAACTTCTGTACTTTTGTAACATTTAATCGATAACAGATAAAAAAACATTTTATATATTTTTTTAATAGCATTTTCTTAATTTAGGAGGTCATATAACTAAATCACGTTGAAAATAAATGTTGACATCTTTATTTTGCTTAGAAATCCACTTACTTACAATATTTAATTTTTAAATCTTTTCTTTTGGCATCCATAGTACCTAGGTACAGTGAGTTACAAATAGCAGTATATATGTATAACTTGTAGGTATGACACAGTTCCTGTAAATGCCGGTACATTTGTTAAGTGAACAAATGACTTTCTAATGGACGCTATTTCAGGGAGTAAACTTAGTTACTCTGCTAAATGATGAAAGCGCATTAACAATAAATATATGTGCAAAATATATGGACACATTATGCGTATTGATTCTTTTTTTTAAATAATTCAATATTATTTAAAAAAAGAATCAATACGACAATACAGAACAATACAGAAGTAATAATACAGAAGTAATTAATTTTAAATTATATCGAATAAATCTTAGTACATATATATACACCAATTAAAATTGATTATAAGTGGACTTTATTTATATTTCTTTTTTTAAGCCTCAAATTCGGCGGAAAGTGGGGAACGGAAGTGGAACGGAGTGTCTTAACACGAGGTTCCCGAGTTCCCTCTGCCTACCCTGCCTCGTGCAACAGTGTGAAGCTGAAAAAAAATGTGATAAAGAAAAAAACACTCGGACACCTGGCCCGACTATAAAGATAACGGATTTTGTACAGTAAATACCTACGCGTAATGTTCTTTAATTAGCCTTTGAAGTAAAATGTAAACTTTAAAACATTTTCTTTGCTAAAAGGCTAGAAAAATATACTTTATTTAGTTTATAGACGAGGAATTGAAGATCATTTTGAGAATTTTTATAAAATAAAAAATACGCAGTTACTGTCAAAGATTAACAATTTCCTTATTAAATAAACGACGAAACGACCGATGTCTTTTTAAAAGCTTTTATTTAGTTTGACTTGTATGTTAACAAATCTTTCAAGTTTAATTTGACCCACTTCCCGGTATCCGATTGAGCTGAAATTTTGCATGCTGGTCCAGAACCGATGACAATGTATGTTTATCATAAACGGTACCTGATGCTGCTGCGAGGATCGGCTCCGTACTTTATTAAAGGCAGTTGATAGACTCACCATGAAATAGATGCCACATATAGGGTTGTCTTCGAACTATGGACGTGGGGGCCAAGGTTGCGATACTATGTTGATGTGTCTAAGGGTCTAGTGAATGGTGTCATCGGTCTTATAGTAGAAATTATATGGCCCTGTTTCCGGAGAGCACGAATGTATGACACGGACATTCCATCAGTCCGTATAGACTTCGGCAAAGATGGGATCCACGTTATTCAACCGAAATCTGTGCAATTTCCAGCTAAATTCAACGATGATACAGCTCAACGTGGAATGTTGCCAATTGTTTTATGCTGGGCTTGCACAGTTCACCAAATGTAGGGTAGTACGGTTGACCACGCTGTTGTATACTTGGGTTCAAAGTTGTTCGCTGCCGGCCAAGCGTACCTGGCTTTAAGTAAGGTCACATCAATAGAAGGCCTCCTGATAGAAGAATTAGACTGTTCGAAATTAACTGGGACTTGGCCATTTAATAATGACGCCATCAATGAAATGAATAGACTAAGAAATATAACAAGCTAATTCTTCTATAAGGTATGCCGGAGGAGTAGTTACCTACCTACTTCTATAGAATAGAGTTTATCCTAATAATAGTTTTCCCGTTCCTTAAGTTATTCTGTTGAAGGACTCTCCGTTTAATAGATAGACTTTCGTATTGATCGATAACTATCGATTAAAACTTGAACGTGTAAAATAAAATAATTATAAAACACTTTTAAAACAAGGTTTTATTTAAGTGCCCTAAAAAGAACAAAATAAAATTTTAAATCTCATTAACCACATTCATTTATGATTTTACAGAATTGAAATAATAATAATAGCTTGTCGCGACGTCTAGAAGAAATCTCTACATATTCAGTCAGATGAAATTTAAATGAAGAAACTTAACTGACAGATCAACTAGGTATTGCAATAAATTTCAAACCCGATAAATCCTATGTGTGCAAAAAAGTTATTCAAGGGTAAAGTTCCGCATTTTAAACATTCACGGCACTTTTATTTAATTATAAACATTATGAATTGCTTACAAGTTTAGTAGGTGCCTAACTAATTACAAAATTTCAATAACAAATTAAAATTATCGCGACAAGCTTTTATTATAATTTCAATTCTGTAAAATCATAAACGAATGTGGTTAATGTGATTTTAAAATTTATTTTGATCCTTTTAGGGCACTTAAATAAAGGCTTGTTTTAAAAGTTTTTTATAATTATTTTATTATCAGCTATATCTGCTTAGTATACAGGTAGTTCTATATAACAAATTCGTTGAGCCGTGTGTAAATGGATTGCCATTTTCTTATACGAAAAATGTAAGAAAACAAAAGTCATCGGACGTTCATTTCGGTTTGTTTCTGCGCCATCAACTTTACCGCGAGCGAAAATTACAGCGATTACATAGATGATATTACGGACAACTACCTAATTGGTTTCGTTTTCGTTCATTACTTTTAGAGATGTATTTGTATTGCCGAAATACTATATTTTAAGAATTAAAAGTTCTGTATATTATAGGTTCGTCGGGGCCGTTGTTGTGTCAAGGCACACGCGTGCTGTTAACACGATAGAAGTGTGTTCAATTTTCACTCTAGGGAATGAATTATTTTATACATTCATTTCTTCGCTCTGAAACGACGCAAAGTAGGGCTTTAAATTCCACCACAAAGTTCTCAAGTTCCTCTGCCTTTGCTATTTGCCTGAATACAGGGTAAAACTAAAAAAATATTAAAAATGTTGT
Organism: Eueides isabella; assembly: GCA_019049475.1. Taxonomy (NCBI): domain Eukaryota; kingdom Metazoa; phylum Arthropoda; class Insecta; order Lepidoptera; family Nymphalidae; genus Eueides; species Eueides isabella. The sequence goes on from CM032390.1 coordinate 5,818,377, forward strand.
GCCTTGGTGAAATGGAAAAGTACCATTTATATCAGTTACAGCTTACAGCTAACGCGTAGTTTATAGACTTTCTTGATTTTTTTATTAAACACAAAAAATATTATAAAATAATAAATATTGTTAAGCTCATTTTGACATGTTGCCTAGCTCACTTCTGTTAACTTTCCGTTTTGGAAACAAATTCATACAATATATTTATTAATAAATATTAATTTCTGGGATCTTAAATTAAAGTACACTCGGTAAAGCATAATATTGTATTATGTATATGTTAAGAATTGTAACCAAATTAAATATGTATTAAAATTATTTTGTTTCGTTCCCAGCCACTTATTCTGTTTCCGACATGATGCGTGTTAAGTGATAGAACTGAACTCCAAGCTTTGTGTTATTGACAGAACAAGGAAATAAATTAATTCGCTGAGATGGAAATTGTACCCGGTACCATGACTATTACATTAGACTTTATACCGCTGTGCCACTATAGTGTTGATATTTTGTATGCCATATAAAAGACATGGTCATAAGACAACCAAAAACAACAAAAAATAGTCTTTATATATTTCCGCATACATTTTTATCATGACAGGTGTTTACAAATAGGGAACATTTTATTTTCGTATTCGCATTTTCACATTTTTTAAATACCGCTGCTTTCTATGGTTCTTAATATGAAAGTAAATTAAATTAAATTAAATATAAAGCTCAATTACTAAACTTAAATTTAAAAAGCGTATAAAAATTTTGAACGAAGCAGGATTTGAAAAAAAATTTATACGCTTTTTAAATTTAAGTTTAGTATTTTCTGTCCTAAGTGTGGAATAACACTTTAAAACACAGTAAAAATATAAAGCTCAATTGTTTAATGCACTTCAAAAAAATATATAATATAAGTTTCTTGTACAAAGAAGCTGCGATCGAGGCATTCTGGTATAAAGACACAAACGTGTGACTGTTAACGTGACATATTTTTGTACTTTCATTTCTTCTCTCTAGTTACTTGTTAATGGAAAACGGAGTACAATATTCATACTTTTTTGTAGTATTGTATTTTAAAAAAACAGATAGATCGTAGTATACATTTTAATAGATAGTTTATTTACTTAATATTTATTTTAAATAAAAATATTTAGTATCACTCATTAATTAGCCTGTCGTGGCGCAGCGGCACAAGCATGTGACTGTAACCGATAGGTTCTGGGTTCGATCCCCAGTCGAGGAAATGAAATATTTAATATTTTCAATTTAAATATTTAATATTTCATTTCTTCGCTCTGGTTTAAAGGCAAAGCGCGGCGTTGAGTTCCGCCACTCAACACGCAATGCCTCAAATTCGGCGGAAAGTAGGGAACGGAAGTGGAACGGAGTGTCTTAACACTAGGTTCCCGCGTTCCCTCTGCCTACCCTGCCTCGTGCGGGATACAGCGGAAGCTAATAAAAAAAATAGATAACATGTAAATGATTCAATAATTCCTGATATGAAATAGAATCTTATTCTAGAGCTACAAACCTATCCTACTGCGCTCGACGGTCTGTTATTGTAAAAATAATTAAATAAATAAAGAAAAAAAACTCTAATTTAATTAACTAAATTGGTATAAACTCAAATATAATAAATAATAATATATCTATAGGTCTCCTTTAAAATTCAACTCGAAACTATAAAATACAATATTATCTGCAAACACGAAGAGAGGTACAATAAAGGCAGTTGCTTTCCGAGCTTACGTACCGGCAAAAGCGGCGTTTGCAGGACAGTGCGAAATCACGCTCGAACACACGCGTATTGGCTTCGTGCAGCCAAGCGTATCATATACAGAATACTTTTCGCACAAAGCTAAAAGTTTCATCTGAATGCATATTGCTATCGCGCTTATGCTTGCTTCAGGTTTATAACATTTGCATGGATGGTTTGAATATTGTGTATAGAGTGTAAGTTAGTTTTGCAGTAGAAGTTTACGTCATAATATATGATGCGTTAGTAACATCTAACGATATTTTGTAGTATTTTCTATTGCATATCGTTCAGATTTACTTGTATTTTTATTAATATGAAGATTTTACTAAAGTATAACATCTTATATCTGTATATGGTAATGTTGTTTGTGAACTGTCGTAATATTGATTATTTATCGTTTTAAGAAAAAGTTAATAGTCCGAACATTTTGACTGTAAGCCATATTCATCAACCTACGTGGAAATTATTATACTTGTTGCAACCTTCAAACAAACATGTTATTAGCGTCTCTGTAGGGAAATCGGAACAAATTTTCGCTACTCTAATATTATTTCTTCGAATAATCATGCGACAACAGACAATGCTATACGAATCAATTTTTCATTTTTTTGCGGTAGATTTGAATTGCGGTTAGTTGAATAATTCTTTACAAAATTATTAATTATTGGGCTTTTTTATAACATTATTTTTTTTGTATGCAGCACCCATAATGTATTTATTGCGATACTCTTTTCCTTAACATATTTAAAGAAATTCTAATGAATTTATTTTCAAAAATAACATTATATTTATATATATTAATAGAAATTCGAACCATTACAAAAAGTTAAATTTCATTTCCTTCATCTTATTTATTAACGTTACGAAAATACTTACTTTCATATTACTTTTATACAGCTCGGTTGTAAGACGGTTGATTCATTAGTCGTATAAATCTTTAATGACCTCTTTTCCCGGAAGGATGAATATAACATTATATATAAATTTACATTACGCGATAAGATAGTTGAGTATGAGAAAACTAACGAATTTCTGTGTTTATTTATTATATACTTTTTTCTTTTTTTTTCAGCTTTACGCTGTATCCCGCAAGAGGCACGGTAGGCAGAGGGAACCCGGGAACCTAGTGTTAAGATTCTCCGTTCCACTTCCGTTCCCCACTGTCCGCCGAAATTGCGTGATGAGTGGCGGAACTCAACGCCGCGCTTTGCCTTATTACCAGAGCTAAGGAATGAAACATTAAATATTTAAATTGAAAATAAATATTTCATTTCCTCGACTGGGGATTGAACCCAGAACCTGTCGGTTACAGTTACACTCTTGTGCCGCTGCGCCACGACAGATTCGTATATATATTCCAAAAACTTTAAATATATTCAATTATTTACTTTATTATATGGACATAGCAAAAACGCTAGGAGCTCTTTAATGTAGATATTTAATTTATGTAGGTACACTACATTTACTTAAAAAATAAAAAAGCTATGCATTAAGTACAACGTAAAATTCAACAGAAGTGTAAAATAACAGCACTTGTTTTACCTTTTAACAGGACAATCCGCTTTCTGCACTATCCCTAATGTTGAGTTTTATTTCATGGTTTTTTTTTACCGAAATAAATTCAGAATAATTTCTCTTTTCGTCACGTACACTTTTTTGTTTAACCACGTGACCTTCTATGAAAGTTAGTATTATATATTTCTAAAAAATATAATATTCCATTATAGTAACTCATTTAGTAAATCAATGTCCAGCAACAAAATCTAACTTAGTTATTATTTGTTGACTATAAATTTATTACTGCTAGCTTACTCAGCATAATCTAATAAATACGAAAAGCAATAAGAAAAACGACTTACAGTATAGCAGAAGGTATCTCGTTAAATGAATCGCTATTTTCCGCATAAAGAAACGTAAGAAAACAAAAGTCATCAGACGTTAATTTCTATTCATTTATAAAATTGTCCTACTTCTATTACATGAGGCCTGTCGTGGCGCAGCGGCACAAGCGTGTGACTATAACTGACTGGTTCTGGGTTTGAGTTCGAGTCGAGGAAATGAAATATTTAATATTTTCAATTTAAACATTTAATGTTTCATTTTTTCGCTCTGGTAATAAAGCAAATCGCGGCGTTGAGTTCCGCCACTCAATATACAATGCCTCAAATTCGGCGGAACGTGGGGAACGAAAGTGGAACGGAGTGTCTTAACTCTAGGTTTCCGGGTTCCCTCTGGATACCCTACCTCGTGCGGTATACAGCGTGAAGCTTCTATTACATAATGTAGTACTATAAATTTTTATGTTTTTGACCATGGATAGTGTCTGAAAATAAATATCAGTAAATGTTACGTGCGTTGTGCAGAGTGCACAAGGGTGTCACGGTCAGCGTGACGGTCCCTTTTCTGTTGCCACTCGGGGTAGTGCAGAATTCAATATTTAGATTGTCACACCTCAAATCATCCCTAACGAAAGAAAACGACGCGTTGAACTCCGCCACTCAATTAATAATATTTTGAAAATTCGGCCGAAGATAGGAAATAGAATTGAGAAATAAAATGTCTCAAAACAAAGGTTCCCTGGTTCCCACTGCTAAGTTATATACACTTGAAGCTACATAAAAAAATTAAGTTAATTAAAAAATACACAGTAACCTGCGTTGCAATATATAATATGCATTTTTATTAATATTTTTTATTTTTAAAAATACATATTTTGTTAACAATGTACATACATTATTATAAATTTTAATCTACTTACGAGTATCTCATCAAAGTTACACTGTTATTACATGCTTTAATTTCATAACTTCAAATTAACACTTTTAAGAAACTTTTTAATTATTTGTTCCAAGCAAATTAACCCGTTGAGATCGGTAGAGTTTTCAATGTTTGGATGTATTAAGGTGTTAATATTTTTTTTCCTTCCTTTCAGCTTCACGTATCTTCCACTTCTGTTCACATTCTGCCGTACTTGAGGCATTGTGTTTTGAGTGGCGAAACTCAACGCCGCACTTTGCCTTGTTACGAGAGCAAAAAAATGAAAATATTAAATATTTAATTTGAAAAAATTAAATATTTCATTTCCTCGAGTGGGTTTCGAAGCCATAACCAGTCGATTGTGCCGCTGCTCCACGAAAGGCAAAAAAAAATTGAGATAAAAAAATAAAAATAACATATAAACCTAAAGTGTTTCTTTAGTTAATTAATTTATTATTCATCTACAATTCTAAAAAAATATTATGTGTCATAAGACGGCAGTCATTTAGGAAATAACTTATTTAAAAAAACTTATATAAATAACTTATACTTACTTCGATGAAACATATTATCATAAAATATTTTATTTCATACGTGTGTACACACTCATACATTTTATTTTTTTAAGCTGTGCTATTTTTTTTTAATAAACAATATTCATTAAAATTAATTCAAACTGATATGGAAATTTTCTACCCCTTTCTCTTTATTATTTGCTTACCAGGAATATCAAGGTTTACTTGCTATCAATTTTGGCGAAACGGGCGAGTCATGCAAATAAATGACGTGAGCTGTCATTTCCAGGGACGATATGGGCATGAGGTGGCAATACAACTGTCACAATACGTGACAATTACCTACAGCGAAGAAATTGTATACAAATTATAGCAATTGTATTAATGGTGCCTTACGTCATCGCTTGATTCGCAGATATTTTTTGTATATGTTTTTTGTTGTTTGTAGCTTTTTACTTTTATTTTAATTATTTTTTAATTAATATAAAATTATGGTAGAACGAAAAGATGAGAATATTGAGTACCGGCTCAATCTTGACGTTATTTACATCAAATGCCTAATTCTTTTTGAATATATTGTTATATCAATGTCGGGGAAAACGCTTAGTCAATTTGGTTTCCACTTTCCATCACGATATAAAGAATGCATTGTCACCAACTTGTCAATATCGTAGTGAATTGGCTTATGACACCAACTATTTAACCAAAGTTGTAGCTCAAAATATTCCTAAATTAAATCTAGAACACAAAGAAGTCTACAATGTAATTGTAAATTCTATAATTTCTGATTCTATTTATACTTTCTAGACGCTCCAGGTAGCACTGGAAAAACGCTTTTAATTACTAGCGAAAATCAGGAGTGATAAAAACATCGCCATCGCCGTTGCTTTTTCGGGAATTGCTGCAACTTTGATTGACGGAGGCAAAACAGCTAACTCTACTTTTTAATTACCTTTCAATTTAGGTCATTCTAAGTCTACACTTTGTAACATCGCTAAAAAAAGTGATATGGCTCATGTACTAAGAAACGCAAAAAGTATTGTCTGGGATGAGTGCATAATGGCTCACAAAAAGGTATTGAAGCTTTCAATATAAAGCTACAGGATATTAGAAGGTGCAACCGACTTATGGGTGGCATTCTCTTGGCTGGTGACTTCAGGCAAACTTTACCTGTTGTACCACGAGGAACACGCGCAGATAAAATTAGAGCCTGTAATCATCAACTTAATGGCCATTGGTTAAAGTTCTATCTTTGACTACTAACGTGCGTGTTCAACTTCTACAAAATTCAAAGGATGAAGAGTTTTCAAAAATACTGATTAACATATTCAATGGCAAGATCCAAGAAGAAAATGGAAAAATTAATGTTTCCTCTATCATTGTGCTATTGTCCCAGATTTAAATAATTTGACTAACAAAATTTACCTGAATATCGACAAGGCTGTTGAAAATTGCAGTTAAAAGAAAGAGTTATTCTTTCTCCAACTAATGAACTAGCCAACTCCATCAATAACTTTTTGCTGGAAAATTTGCAAACTGAGCAAATGAGATATGAATCGGTAGACACAGTAATGGAGGACAAAATGGCTATCCACTATCCTGTGAAGTTTTTACACACTCTTAATCCACCAAGAGTACCTCCTAATGTTCTTCACCTCAAGATTGGCACCCTAATTTTAATTTGCACCGAAATTTCAAGCCTCCAAAATTATGCAATGGTCTTCAGTTCAATATCTTACACAAAAATGTTTATAATGCCTCGATATTTACCGGATATGAAGGAGAAACTGTATTCATCCCAAGGGTTCCTTTGATTCCATCAGATTATCTCTTTGAATTCAAACGCTTGCAATTTCCTACCAAAGTCTGTTATGCTATGACAATTAATAAGGCACAAGGGCAGAGTTTGAAGATGTAAAGATGAAATTTAGTAAAATAGGTTTTTGGCAATTTTTAATATGACAAAAAGAATATTTTGGCAAAGTCTTCATTCCTGTTGAAGGTATAGTCTTGAAATGTGTTTTTTTCTTTCAATTACAACTCAGCAACTTCTCTTGTGGAAAGAATAACAAAATGTGCACATAATAAAATTTTTGAAGCTAGAAAATAAAATTTAATGTTTTCTTTGCCTGCAGAAATGTTTTTTACGCCACGCGAAGCGGACGGAGGACAGCTAGTATTGATATAAAATGAAGGTGGGACGTTTTCATAGAATTAATTATTCTAACAATAAATTTTTATCTATTATTGCATATAATTATAATAATAATTAAATGAACTTTTATTACATGTCGCTTTATATGACCATTGTAAAACTTTATTTGTCTGGCTTAGGATTACTATGGGCATAGTAATAAAGATCATTATATGGTTTTAGTAAATGACACTAAAATAATTAAATTCAGAGAAATTAGAAATATCGCGTGACATATGTATATATCATATAGTCAAAATAACAAAATTATTCCATTATATTTAATAATGGAAATTAGTTTTGTTTTTATACATTTTAGCTATTTATGGGTACTTATTTAAATCTCTTAAAAAGTGTTATTTAATTTATTAACTTATTCGTACGCTACACATAGTAGGGTGCCTACAGGGAAGCTGGAATTTGAGTGTTAAGACCTCCGTTCCCTACTTTCCAATTGTTTAAACACTGCATCTTAAGAGGTTGATGGTATAATCTTCTTTGATTATTAATAAAAATTAAAATTTGTAGCTGAGGCTATCCTTAGAACCAATATAATTAACATTAATTTCATTATTTTTTGGATGTGTAGTATGCTGTTGCCTCTGCGGCCTCTACAGAGTCACCGGGTTTTGAAATAAATTTTAGATACGAATATATCATCATGGAGCGGTTTTTAGATGTAAGTTAAGAGTTTATAAACTAAGTAATTATTTATTTTTCAGAAAGTAAAATCATTCGAATATTAAACTAACAGCGTAGATACTTTGTTCTTATTGTAATCTTATATTATTATCATAGATAATGATATTTTTTATCTCCACTTTGTATTCTGCGGTCAGCGATATTGAGAAAGAAAACTGAGTGTGAAAACACTACATTCCCCTTAAGATATCTTCATTCCCCACTTTCCGCCAAAAGCACTGTAAATAAGGTGGTGTAACTCCTTGTTACGAGACTGAGAAAAGTGATGAACCAAGCGTCTTAAAATATTAAGATGCTCGATTTCCCACGTTTCTCGAATCCAACTAACAGGATAGGCATAGGGGTAGGTTGGAGCGTGAAGCTGAAAAAAAAAAATGAAATAAAGTAAAAAAATATATTATTAAATAAAGAAAAAAAATATATAAGTCAAGCATGTAATGTGTGAGCCTTCAAGATTTCTTTTTACGTTCAGTACTCTTATCTGATCTATTAACAAAATTACGAATACAAATGATATCTTAAGTCTTTTTGTTTGTATTTTCATTTATTTCTATTACTTTTATAAAATACAAACGTGTCTAGACTTCAATGTAATAATGAAAATTAGTACTTTCTTTTAGACTTTATTTTTATCTTTTTGTATAAAAAAACTGTTTTTTAGTATTTCGGTAAAATACTGTTATTGCTTTAATTATACCCTACACTCACATTGTGGAAGTAAAAGGTCTACTGAATATGTAAATTTGCTAAGTCTTTTAAACTTTTTCAGTGAACTTTTTCCGATGTAGAGTTACGGACTTTATGGTCTTATACATTTTATTTAGAAAAAAAGGCTAACATAAGAAAGATGAATGTACAGGTTATTTACTTTCTTTATTTTCTTCAACGTCACGTGTTGTATCACGCACTGTAGGGTAGGCTAGAAAGAACATGAGAACCTAGTGTTAATACACTCTGTTCTGTTCCTCACTCAACGCCGCCTTTTCGACTTGCTCACAGAGAAGCGAAAGTCTGTACTTATATTAAATCTGTAGCTGATCCCTCTCGGTACATGAAAAATATATTAAAAAGAATCTTAAAGGGAGCCTTTATTAATGTAATAGGGTCCAAAATACTGACTTTTTAAAAAATGTCTATTCGTCTGTTCGTCTGTTCATTTGTACGCGCTAATTTCAGAAACGGCAAATTAGATTAAAGTGCAGTTTTCACTACTTGTTGCAACCTCCACTTGATATTTAGTATGTATTTTATTTAAATCGGGTAAAAAATAAAGTCAGGCCAATTTAAATTATTAAATTTAACTAAATTGCCACAAACATTTTATTTATTTTTCTGAAAGTTTTATTTTAATGTATAGATATGTTTTATTTTAATGTATAGTCTTAAGAGTGATAATGTCATTAGAAAGTACTTAATTTAATAAATAAAACGGTGTTATTTAAGCGGGTGAAGCCGAGAGTAGGTCGCTAATATTAAACATTTTAAAATTTGAAAATTTCAATATATTTGATTAAATATTTCGCTTCTTCGAGTGGGAATTTATACCACAACCTATCGATTACACGTACTAGTTCCTCATACATTGAACCTCATACATCTACAGTTCATCAATAAGCTAATGTAAATATAAACTATTTTGTTTTTAAAACGAGAGCAATAAACACACAATATATTTTGAATCCGAAACAAAAAGGGAGGAAGGAATGTCTTATCACTGAGCTTTCATTGCATAAGAAAGAAGCTTCTTAAATCCTTGATACTAAAATAATCAAAAGTAAAATCAACTTTAAATGAAATTTAAAGACAACAAGTGGACTATATAAGACTCGTTAGTTTATGAAGATGGTAATTTTTGTGTGAATATTAGCTTTCTGTTAGGGCGGGCCTGTTTACTGAGCTTCCGGGTCGAGCGTCCTATGTCAACACACTAATGGCATCTGTTCACCCAGTACCTTAGAGTATGTATACAAATATATATAAAAAAATATTTTATTATTTTTATTTTAAAACTGTAAATAAGTTCTTGTATTGAATAATTTCACTACTCTTCTCAGCTTCACGCTGTATCCCGCACGAGGCAGGGTAGGCAGAAGGAACCCGGGAACCTAGGATATAGGACCTATAATTTCACATTTCTATTAAAAAATGTTTTTTTATAGCGCCAGTTCATTGGAAATGGTAATGATAACTTAAAATAATAACCATATATTTAGAATAGCTACCACGTATGGTTTCGCTCGCTTTAACTATACGATTATTTATTTAATATCTCTATCTTTCTTTGGAAGTCCAAAAATTGTTTCAGCTGTTCTAGGACAAATAAAAAGACAAACAGGCAATCATTTTGTAATTGTTTGTTTATGCTCTGGTATTACATAAATAGCTATACGTTCACATGGTTTTAAACAGAAACTTTAAAGTGTTTAAATGAAGCATTACTATATTTTTGTACAAATATTAATATTATGATCATAACTAACAAACAGTAATAAAAATGTATAATTTATATTTTTTGTCTGTTACATGAACATACTTTAAAATAATTAAATAAGATAAGATAAAAGCCTACCTACATACACTTTATTTTTGAAACGTAAATATCATTTTACCACAACGTTTCCGGTATTTAATTTATGAAAGTAAACTTTATCTAAGTCATAAGTAGACTCTAGGGAAATAGGTTTGACACGCACCTCGATGATAAATGTGAATGATATGTCAAAGCATACATAGATTTGACATATATACATGGCTTATTTTGACTTACAAAAAGAATTATTTTAATAGGCATATAGTTTCTGTATAATTTGTTTAGAAATACACGTATTTAGTTTGTTATAAGTAAAAAACATGTGAAATATATGTTTATGAATATTATTAATGCCAAATTATTATTCCATTTAGTTCAGTAAATGTTGACAGTAATATAAAGTACCTTTCACAAAAGGCACTTTATCATTGTTGGTCGATTTATATAACAAGGGTGGAACACAGTAGTTAGTTACATTGTATCTCTTGGGGCTTCTTACACGCAAGCGCAAATCTTATTTCATCTATCCTACGAAATATATCGTTAATAATTAATTAATCTATTATACATCTTACAACTGAGTAGCAAAGTATATATAAAGTTGTACAAAGTGTGTAAAGCCATTGACAACATTTGATAGATGACCATAAGCACTATTATCTAATTGTAATAATGTTTGTGGGTGTAACAGTATTATGTGTAGGAAAAATATTATGTAGATATTTTCGTTTTCTTTATTAAATAGGAAATATAAATTCTTGTGTCAAATTACTTTGTTTTGCTCTCTTTGTCACCTTAGAGAAATTATGTGTAGAATTGTGAAATGTTAACATTCCTCTGGGTCATATTTGAATCTATGGTACCTGATCGCTGTACATGGAAATTTTAAGATAAAAATTGTTACATCTGTCATTTAACAATATAATAGAGCTCAAAATAATGATATTTAAAACATTTTTCTATTTGTCTGCTTGTTTTTTGGTTGAAATTTACGATTTCTACTTAGAATATAAGATTTATATATTTTATATGTTATATTTGAGGCCTGTCGTGGCGCAGCGGCACAAACGTGTGACTGTAACCGATAGGTTCTGGGGTCGATCACCAGTCGAGGAAATGAAATATTTAATATTTTTAATTTAAATATTTGATGTTTGGTAAACAAATAGTTGTGTAGTTTAGCGGACGAAGCCGCGAGCTGGTCACTGCACAATCACTCATTTAAATTATACTAGATTTTTTTTATTGTACTAATATAGTATATACGTATTACATATATACCTTTGAATCACTTTGTCTGCTATTGAGAACTTTATTGGAATCGGTTGTGTAATTTAAAAGATATAAGCCCTTAACGATTGAAGGCGACCTTAATTTTGAATTCTTTCAACATTTTTTTAATTAAAATTCTGTTATTTAAATATCACAGTTAAAAGAATGGTTTCATATGACTTCATTCCACATAAAATTTGAATAATTTGCTTTTATTCAACATAGGATTAAAAGCTTGCTTGGTTTTAAACAACACGTAGGCGTGTAATTACTGTAATTTTAAGCTGACAGAAAAAAAATATACTTGTGTTGTGTGGCGTGATTAACAAGGACTTCAACACATTATTTGTCAACGTAAGTAGGTGTACTTATTTAAATTAGTTAATTTTGGGTAAATATATTTTTTTGTGTTAACATAGAAATCTTTTGAAACTAAGTATTATCTTTTCTTGGAAATACTGTTCACATTAATTATTTTAGATAATAAAATTAAATGTTTTTGTTTTCCGCATAGCAATAAACATGCCGTAACCCATATATAACTAGAAAGTCAGAGAGGGTCTAGTGCCAAGATACTCCGTTTTCTACTTGCCGCTTGAATTCGAGACATATTATGTTAAGTGGCAGTAGCAAGTAGTAAGTGTCCAGTGCTGCACTATCTTTTTCCCGATTACCAAGGAAGTGTTATGTTTTACGCGCGTATCTTGTATGTATGTACCTTATATCTCCAGAACTACTCAAAGGATACGAGGTGAGAAGCCTTCCACTATTTATCCAAAAAAAAAAAAGGAATATCATTCGAATTTGTAACAACCTCATAAAATAACACATACAAGAGTACACTCAATCTTAAAATGTTTTAGTTTATTGATATATTCAATAGAAAAATCTTTTACTTCGAGCAAATAAGTTCATAATTGAAATATTACGTTTTAATACAACACATTTCATACAAGACAATTTTCAGTTTTGTCGCAAAAGAAATGCAGACGATAACATTTTTCAAAACACATTGCAGATATTTTAAATTTGTATGTATTCGCAGTGAGCGCAAATTTTTTATGGGTCAACGCGCGCGCCTTCACTGCGACTGTTGAAAGCAGTACAGAAAATATTTTAATTTACTTTTCAACGTCTTGTATGACAAATATGCTTTGAATTTTGTTTTATATTCGTTTCCATATTTTATTTTTTGTTACACTTCATAATTTTCTACCCCTAATGATATGTGTGTTATTTAATAGAAGCTTTAGAGTACAATTTTCAAAGATGTTAAAAAGCCCGTAGTGAATGTCATATTTTAATTTAAGTCGAGCCGAGAGTTTTATTATTAATTTTTTTATAAAATTATTAGCTTTTATTTTGCGTATTTCTTTTAAAAATTAATGAATTATAAAAATTCATATTAGTAAAAGTTCTCTTTTATATATCTGTTCTTTTATAATTTTTTTTCAGAAGGGATAAATATAAAATATATTAAGAGATTTTCTACAGGAAGGAGAACGCGGCACACGTTGAATAGCTAGAGAATACTTATTAGAATTGATATTGCTTTTAACTTGCTGAATAATGAGTAAATACTACCGGAAAGGTATATTTTTGATGATAATCAGATATAATACTTCTTCAAAACGGCAGCTATATTTAACTCGAAATTTCGCTTTAAATTGACTTTAGTTGAATACAATTGCAATATTGCATCGTTTTATTTATTTCGTAGTCCCGGTTCCTTTCAATTCGCTCAGGAAAAGTACTAAATAAAAGTTTAGAGAGACAATTTTTCTAAATCTATAAAACAAATATCAACTTATTTGTAACTCATTGGAGTCGCAGGCGTAGTTCAACGGAATTGTTTCAATTTCTAAGTTGAATTTAGGTTGACTATAAATCGTGAGAGACGCGTGCGGGATGTAAGCACGTTCTTTACATAGAACAAGCTTTATCAAAGTACGAAAATATAAAGTACCTTATATGATTAATATTCCTCCAAGATAATTGGTAATTAAATAAACAACAAGGCAAAGCGCGGCGTTAAGTTCCGCTACTTGTAGCATGGAATGCCTCATATTCGGTACATAGTAGAAAACGGAACAGAGTATCTTAACTTTAGGTTTCCAAGTTCCTCTGCTTTCCTACCATTGGCGGGATATAGTGTGAAGCTGAAAAAAATAAAATTTATGGCGACAGTTACCTGAATGTAATAAATAAGATGTGGAGGAGGAAACCTAGTATTAAAACACTTAACAATATTAAATCAGTTCATTATCAAAACTGTCACCCAGTTCCTGCTAAATTGTCAATTAACCTATCCACCAGAGTAGGAACATTAAAAATAATCAACCCACAAATGGCCATCGACACTGACAAGCATCGTTTGTATCCTGGACTGCGAGCGAAGCGGAGCGTTGGTGACAAAACTCAATAAATCGTTCTATCCATTTTACCAGTTTGAGAAAATGGTAATTACTTATTCTCCTAATTGAAATCCAGACATACAAGCCACGAAACATACATACACAATTTACTAATAATTTTAAACAGATACATTTAATATGTGTGTATGTGTTTTTTGTTCAGGTACTTTTGTTTATATTTATTTGGTTTTTTACTGCTTCTTGTTGCATCCCGTACATAGTATGATAGATAGAGTACAGTAGGATCCCAGATTTCCTTAATCACTCAATATTTCTTTTAGACAGACACTCCGTTCTACACGTTCGCGTGTTAAGAGTCGAAACTCGTTTTCAGAGAATGGAGAATTCTAAATATTTCATTCCCTAGAATGGGAATAGAGCCCACAATTGTCACGTTTACAGACAAACGCTTGTGCCACCGCGCCAAAACTGCCTCTATTTAATCTCAATATTAAACCACGAAGATTTTTGATTATCTATTTTTAATATAGCTAATGGGCAGAGATTTGATACACCTACTATACCTACCTATCTACCTTGCTGTAATAAAATCATCCCGAAAGTTTCAAGGTAGGCAGATAGAACTTGGGAACCTAATGTAAAGACTCTCCATACCGTTCCCGACAAATGTATATTTTCCAAAACTTAAATAATTTATTGTAAGTATTTAATAAAGATATTTCATTTGAATTCGTTATTAAATAAAATAATTAAGAAATTCATTATTAAATATTTAAAAGAATCTAAACAGTAAATCATAATATTTAAAATATTCAAGAATATGTTCTTTTTGCAAAATTCATTACAAAAACAAAGGAATTAAAACGCTATTTCTAGTTACGCCTATCAGCGTGCCTATCATAAGCTTAGCGGTTATTTAAATATATATTAATATATAAAGAGTGGTTCTGTTTGAATAATTAGACGTTAAATTTATTTTGGTAATAATATAAATATAAGCTGAAATAGGTCATTTGCGCATTAAAATAGAAGAAGAAGTAAGTATTTATGTTATTATATCGTTTACATGCATAAAAGGTTTCTATTGAAATCAGTGAAAATTTAAAAATAACATTGAAATTTGTATAAGTTCTAATAAAACAAAAAAAAGTACATAGGTATAAGCTATTTAAATTGAATTTGTGATTCGATAAAGTATCAAATTTTCCAAGTCGGAAATTACACGTATTCATTGTTGACATTTTGATTTATCATTAACATACTATACGACCCTATTTCAGCAGTTTTGCTAGTGTTCCACAATAGGTAACGACTCTCGTTCATGTTGCTACCGTCATTTTAACCTACTTTTATTTAAAATGGAGACGCAATTGTTGTTTATATTATAGAAAAAGTGAAAAAAAAAAAACGTTTTATTTGTAAAAATATTTATTTTTTTATACATATTTACATCGTAATTTCATATTTCCATTATACATCGTGTGATCAACGTTGTTCTATTAAAATTGAGTTACCAAACACATATAGGATAGAATAAATTCGTTAGTTTAAATTAGTGAATATTTCAATTTAAGTATGTTTTTTTTTGGTATTAAAAAAACAATTTGAGAAAAGTCAAAAAAAATTATGAAAAAATTATAAAGTCATAAATACATATTATTTCTACAAAGGGAATAAACGCAATATACAAGCTATGATTTCAAAATACGACGTACAAAAATTTAGTTCAGTAACTTACAAATACATTACTAATACTAGTATTTTATACACATTCATTATAATTGAATAAATTGCACCTGTCCCACAATTATTCTATTAACAATCGATGTCGATATTCAGAATGAATTTTTATATTAACAAAATTTACATCTTAAATTCATCTATTTATATAACATCGTTATCATCTAAGAGCTATAGTCCAAAAGGTTAATGTTAATGTGTACACGACATTCGTGTAATTAGGTTGCGCGTCGCTAGAGAGTGCACTTGCGTGGCACTCAGCTTCGTCCGCCCGAAGTTGTAATAGAGGTATACGCCGTCCCAGTGGATCTTTACAAGTGGCACTTCGGACAGCTCTCCTCAATTCAGCACCGGCTTCATTTTCTTGCAGCCATCGCCTTAACCAAGCCCCGAGCCACGCTAACTCGCACTCGCACCGTAGGGGGTTCCCCGTCAGAATTAAACCTCCTAAGTAATGACAACGAAACATACGTATTTATAATTCAAACGCAATTTTGCAAGCGGAAAATTTGGGAGGCCATTAAGAATTAAAACTCATTACAAAGATGATGCTAAAGTAGAAGGTTGTTAGATCCTTATAAAGTATGTATAAAGCATAATACCCGCGTGAGTTTCAGATTGTACTAACATATTATTTTTGTGCTCAATGACTTCCCATTTCAACTATGTAGTTAGTTTGTTCTTGTAAGTATTTTTTTGATTATATTTATTTAAATAAATCTTTAAGTAAAAATAAAAAGAAAAAAATATTGTAAGAACCTATATCTTAAAATATATTTATTAAATACTGTATCATAATATTAATTTTAAAATAAAATGATATAATACGAATATACCTGAAAGCAATTTAGTTGCTACGTGACTCCAGCTTGTGAAATTAGGATAGAAGACTGCCGGATCAAGTCTCGATATTTGATTGTAGCTAACATCGATGCCTAATTGAGGAACTTGTGAGAGATGCTTCATAAATGCCGCTGGTAGTTTAGTTATTGATGTTTCGCTTATCCGAATAAATATTTCTTGCCTGTTCTTAAATGGCTCGAATGCATCATCTAATATTCTTTTTAATTTAACCCCTCTTATTTCTACGTATCTTAATCTTCTTGATTCTATTCCGTGCAGTTGTGTATCCATAATTTCGTCATTCCAGTGAATTACCAATTTATATAGGGAAGGGAGGCAAGAAGTGATATTGGCGAGACGAAACGCAGAGCGATTTATTGTTGACCAAGTTTGAACGTGTAATGACCGTAAAGATATTAAAGGACGGAAAGAATCATGGTCGATTGCATCCAAGTATTGTAGCCCATTTAAGTTTAGATAAGATAAATTATTAAGGGATTTAAAACTATTTGGCGTTAGTCTTATGATAGGATTGTAAGAAATATCTAGAATATTTAAATTATTCATATGAATCCACATTTTTGGCACTAAAGAGGTAAGTCGATTGTGGCTTAGATCTAAGTGGCGTAGATTCACTAGACGCTTTACATCAGTCTCCTTAAAACTGCTAATGTAATTTGAAGTAAGATTGAGACTTGTCAAATTTGTCAAGGGTAGATAAGGCACTGATTTTAAACTTAAATTTGCAAGATTCAACTGCCTCAAGTTAGGAAGGTTATGAAACAATTCCTTAAAGTTTGCTTTAATAGAGTTGAAGCTGAGGTCCAATAGTCGCAGAGCTCCGAGACTTGAAAATGTGTTATCGGATAAAACTGTCAATAAGTTGTGCCCCAAGTTCAAATTTGATAAGAACTGTGTATTGCGAAATATGTTACTATCCAAATATTCTATCCTATTGTTTGACAGGTCGAGATATCGTAAAGTAAAACCGATTTGAGAAAGCGCTGTTACAGGAAACAGAGAAATTTCATTAAAACTTAAGTCTAAGTGTTCGATAACTGTATTTTTAAATACATCCCTCGGAAGAAGCCTTAAATTATTGTGGTCCATTTTTAAATATCTTAGCTTACGTAAATTATAAAATTGCTCCACTGACAATTGATATATGGAGTTAAATGATAGATCTAGTATTTGTAAGGACATTAAATCTGTAAAAGACTTTCTCTTTATAATGTTTATGTTATTTCTGTGCAAATCCAATATTTCTAAATAAACTGACTGTCCAAAAGCTTCACCCGAAACGTGAGTTAACTTATTATGGGACAAAATAATTTGTCTTACTGTTGTTTCAATTGCAAGAAAAAAAATATTTGGCACTTCATAAAAATTATTGTATGACCCATCAAAAATATTTATGGAAATTGAAGTGTCTCCTTCTATATGCTGTATGCTATTTTTACTAATATTAAGTGTAAATGTAATATAGGAATTTGACACATTATAAAAGGAGTAAAGCGACAAATGTGTTAAGTTGTTTCCTTGGAGCTCTAATATTTCAAGTTTCGGTAAATTAACAAATGTTTCCACATCTATGGAATTGATTAAGTTCCCAGCAAGAGATAAATATCTTAAGTTAGGTAAGTTTATAAAGCTGTTCTTAGTCAAGTTATTGATACGGTTATAAGATAAATCTAAGTTTCTTAACTCGGGTACATGTGAAAATGTTTGAGCTTGTATGGAACTCAGAAAATTATAAGATATTCTTAAATTGTTTAAGGACAAAGAAACATTGGAATACGCAACATCGACAGTAATTTCTACGATTCTATTGTAATCTAAATTTAAATATTTCAAATTAGGAAATAATGAGATTTCTGACAATTTCAGAATATGAAAATCATTATTATCAAATGATAACCAACTAAGATTTTCTAGTCCATCATCTATTTCAAATGGAAAATAACCACTAAATATAGTTGCAGACGATTCTAACACGTGCAAAGAGCCAGTCAAGTTAGAAAAAGATTGTGGGTGTATATAGTAAAGGTCGTTAAAACTCAAGTTAATCTCTTTTACTGGCATGCTTACAGGAAAAACGTTTTTATATATTTGAGCTATCCTGTTGCCTTTTAGATTGAGCGTGCCAAGAGAATAGGACCATTCCCGGAATTCATTCGATAACAAATTAGATATCCTGTTGTAACTTAAGTCGAGATATCTAATAGAACCGGGTTCGAGAGTTTGGAGGGCAGAGGGGAGCGAAGTTAAAAAGTTGCCGGCAAGTGATAACGTCTGTATTCGGCTCGGAAGTGAGGGCGATTCTTCCAATTGATTGTAAGCTAAAGATAAATGTCGCAGTCGCACGACCTGCGCCAAACTGTCCGGTAAATGTGTCAATTTGTTGTGCTCCACTTCTAAATGCTCTAGGGAATTTTTAAGCGAAATAAATACATCTCGGTATATTGAATTTAGTTTGTTATACGATATAGATAATCTTTCTATTCTATTATTTGTATATAATAACCGAGGTACTATTGTTAATTCATTTAAATCTAAAATAATTTGTCTAATTTGCATTTCACGAAATACTAGTATCTCTGATGTGTCGTTGATATTATTGTTACTTAAATCTAATTTTTCTAATTTTTTTGTTTTATTACTGTGACTAGTAGAGTTAACTTCAAACCAAATGGAATTATGCCTCATGTGTAACATTTGCAATCTGGGAAGATTAAAAATTAAATCACAGGAAATATCATGAAGGAAATTGTTTGAAAGCTTTAGGACTGTTAGAGATGTTGGTAAGGAATCAGAGCTAATGGAACGAAGATAATTCCCTTCTAAATCCAGTTGTAAAAGGTGACCCAAAGACGTAAGTGCTTGTGATTTCAAATCAGTTAGTTGATTATTGCTCAGTGACAAACTTGTCAATGTACTCTCCAAGTGATGCCATCTGGTATCCGGGCTTACTTCCGCTATGTAATTGCTAGAAACAAAAAGTACAGTAAATATAAAATAAATTAAATATAAGCTATGAACATAAAATACAAAAACTTACTTTTGCAAATTCAACCAATTAAGAACTTTTAAATCTTTTAGACCTTGTTCGGGTATTTCGGTAAATTCATTGTATCCAAGATCCAAGGAGGCCAACGTGTTAGCCATAGAGCTGTAAAAAGAAATAACAATAATAATCCTAATACCATAAGAAAATATTCATACATTATTTATTCATGTTATTTACCTAAACGCGTGTGTTTCTATATAATGCAATCTATTTGCGACAAGAACTAAAGTTTGCAGTCGAAGCCCGTCTAGTGCACTTTCTGATATTACTTCAAGATTGGACATACTTATGTCCAAGTGTTGCAATTCTACTCGCGGCCATTCTGAAAATAAATTTTCCTTCAAATAAAATATATGGTGCAAATTTTATTTTTGTAGCTGACTAGACAGGTTTAAAGAATATTGCTTTGTAGCTAAAATACACTCGGCTATCTCACTTGGCGACAGCATTGACAGGATGAATTTTAATTTTGCTTATTCGACTACGTGACGTAATGTATATATACATTATGTATGTGTGTTAAAATATATACATTATGTTAAAGTATACACATAGCTTCACGCTGTGTACACCATATGGAGGGAATTTGGGAACCTACTGTTTGACACTACGTTGCTTTGCCCATATTTCGCCGAATTTGAGGCAATGCATGTTGAGTGGTGGAACTCAATGCCACACTTTACCTTCATACTAGAGAGAAAGTAAGAATAAAATATTAATTATTTAATTTAAAATATGAAATGTATCATTTCCTCGAGTAGGGATTGATGCCACAACATGTCGTGTTTAAATTCACATATTCTGTGCCCTGCGCCACGACAGGCCTCAATTATACTTACTCCTATGTGGCGTTGTTAAAACTAAACAAGTTGACCAATTTAATTAAATAGCTTTCACGTCCATTGAAAATATTTTTATAATAACTGAAAATTCATCGCAGCTAGAGCCAAAGAGATCGATATTTATTTTTGGCAAGTGTACCGAATTGATATCTAATCAAATGGGGTATCGTTTAATAGGAGTAAACAGACTGTGTAAGGTTTAACAGATTATGTGGCATTTTTAGATACTTATACTACTTTGTTATATTATAAATAATTAGCTATATTTAATATCATATTTTTTTTGTTACCAACTTCTTTTATTATCTGAGTTAGACATTCTTATGAGTTACATTTATATGAATCTGCTAAGTATTATTAGATAACGTGACGATCTAAATTACATACATATAGGAAAAAAGATAACCCATGAACGGCTGTTACATATGCAATTACTATGCATTTATACACAATATGTTTATTATTTCCATTAGAAATTCAAATATTAAAGTAAAATTGCATAAAATATAAAAGAGCTGTTTAGCAACTTGTACTTAATATAAATATTTTGCTAAAAATAGTGTAGCTGGGAAACATGTTCAACTTCTGTAAAAGTCTGAGAATATTTTTCTTTACTTCAGTTTAAAATTTCTTTAAAATTTCTTATTTAAAATTATTCATCAAGAATATAAAATAGATTTTTGATATATTTTTTTCTTTTATATAAAAACTATAACTTGCTATGCTATAAAGTATGAACTATAAGTGGCACAATAGAACACTATTTAAAACAGATGCCCTACATTTTAATAAAGGTGATATTTAAACCAATACTAGTTAATTATAAACAAAATATTAATTAAAATAGTAAATAATAAACCGCTATCGGCCTAATAAATAAATTCAAGTATAAACAAGTATTTATATATATTGTCATTCTAATTAGATACCGTTTATGAAATTTATTATGATTCATCTATATAATTATAATTTGAAATTTTAAAAGTACATTACTATTGATTGATACTTCATTAAAACTAAAATTAATGAAATTGAATTTAGAATTCTCAACTTACCGGAATTTGAAAATTCCGGAAGTTGAGAATTCTAAATTCAATTTATTCAATATATGCAAAGGGAATGTAGTTTAAAATTTTGCAAATGTGATATCATCAATTATTATAATAATGCACCTGTTCCAAATCACAGTTATCTTATCAATAAATTATCTTTATCTTATCAATAAACATTTCTATAAAACAGTGTAGTACCGCCAACAAGTCGCGGCCTAAAGTTGGCTTTAAGCAGTAAGAATAAATATTCGAAAATGTGAACTTTACGACAATCAAATTTTGTCCACCTTACTGTAAAGAAATTGTTATAGTACATAAAACAGTAATCCTTAGCCTATTAAATGTATGCAAAATGTATTGGCAAGAAAAATGTATTATTAGTGTAGAGTGTTGTTTAAATGCTAGTTTTAAACTAACAAAGGTTGAGAGTATTACATTTTTTATTATATGTTATTTAAAATAACCCATAGGACATCTGTTCAGTACTTTTACCATGATATAATTCCGTATACCAACCTGGAAATCTATGCAATGGTACAGCTGTGCATGACATATGAGCAATGCGGCAGGAACAAAGTGGGCTGCCGGAACAAGGCTCCAGGCGCTCTGGTGCAAGCGCCCCCACGAGAAGGCACGCCAGCGCCGTCCGCAGCGCTTGCCGCGCCGTCCCATCGCCCAACACCATCACTAAAATGAAAAAGTTAATTTAAAGCCCCTTTTGTAGTTTAAATTAAGTATACAATATATATAAACGTATTATTATATATAAATGTATTATTTCCTTCCACGCGCCACACATCTCTGGAACGACCAACCCGCGGCTTTATTTCAGGTCGATACGACATTAGTACTCTCAAAAAGTGCGTCTACCTCCACCTCAAAAACCTGTATCTCCCCTGTATATCCCGTAGTGTTACACGGGGCCGGGGCCGTAGGTGATCACTCACCATCAGGTGGACCGTACTCTCGTTTGCCTTGTCTTTTCCATAACAAAAAGAAAAGAAGAAATGAACTTATTAAGTACTTCATTTCCTTGAGTAAGAATCGAACCTAAAACCGTCATGTTTAAGGTAACATATTTGATTATTTAAAAAAAATATGTAAAGATTCACAAAACTACCAAATAAATATAGCTCTGTTGAAAATTGCATATTGTGTTATATTGTGTTTTATGCTTTTATAGCTACAAATATAATTTCGTGTTCAGTTATTCATCCATGATACATTAATTAAATGCATATTAGTGGTTTGAATGAAATACATACATACAAACACAAGTTTACCAGCAGTGTTCTAGTTTTTCAGTGTTTCAGTAAATAATTATAGATAAACAAATACCTACATATCTAGATCTGACTACGGTACTTGAC
Source organism: Eueides isabella (assembly GCA_019049475.1). Lineage (NCBI taxonomy): Eukaryota > Metazoa > Arthropoda > Insecta > Lepidoptera > Nymphalidae > Eueides > Eueides isabella. Next base: position 5,841,374 of record CM032390.1, read on the forward strand.
TATGGAATATTGAAAACGACAATCAAACTATATTATTATATTCGAAAGCAATCTATGCTTATAATTAATGAAGTTTTAATATTCTTGCTTATTAATTAACAACATGATGATAAAAAATGTCATTGGATGTGAACATAAGATAATAAAGTACTGATTATAATGAACTTTGTTGTATTTAATTATTCAAATAATCTTTAATAAAAAAAAACATAAGACTCTCAACCTTATTTAGTTTAAAACTAGTAATTAGAAAATTTTCTAAAGAAATAATATATTTTACTTCCATATTCATTTCGTTTATTAAAGTGAATAAATGTTGAACCCAGTGTTAAAACTCTCCTTTCCCCTTTGACCTATTTATTATTCTTCAAACAAATGAATTAGTGTACAATGTCAGTCTTTATAAACACTTACACTTTATACAGAATACAAATATTAAAATGCTGTTTATAATTACATATACTTATTTTATTACTGCATTCGCATAATGACAGTTGCATAATTATATATTTTTTTTATTACAAAGAAAACAAACAAATTGTACGCTTAAGACTTAAACATAAATAGAAGGTACACCATTCCAAGAAACAAGTTGGTATAAGAAATTGAAATGACTAGGGCTCACAAACTAGAACAACAGTATATTTCAAGATATAAAGGGAGGTTAAAATTAGCAAGTAGAAATGTCAAGCTATTTACATTTCAGTAAAGAGAAATAGCTATTGCGTACCTCATTCATAGTTTTGACAATAAAAATTATATTATTGTTATTTTCTTCATTTGAATTACAGCTTTGTTTAGTACTGTATGAATGTCAGTTGTTCTTTGAGTATAATACCAGTTTATGCTTAGAAACTTCTGAAATATGAGCTTATAAAGATAAGTTCTAATTACAATTTCTAGTTGGTGGTTAAAAATACAACATATTATTACATATTTATATAACATACAATTATTTTAAAAAAAAAAACTATTTTCATCCTTACTCGTCACATTATTCTAAAGTTAATTCATTTGTTTTTTTTTTTGGTTGACGCTCTATCCCACATACATTAGGGAAGATAAAGGGAATCTTAGTATTAAGATACTAACATTTCCTATTAAGACTCTTTTGTTCCCCGTTTTTCACCTAACTTTCCATGTACTACGTATTGTAAGATGGAACTAACTGTCGGTCTTTGCTTCGGTTTCAAACAAGGAAAGAAGAATGAAAATATATTTCATCCAAATTTTTTTTTTCCCCGAGTGGGAAACCCATAACTTTAAACGAACCAAACTTGAAACTAACTAAATGATAACATTTTTTTTATACTAGTACGATAATTGTAATTATAAATGTATTAAAACCAAATGTCCCTAATACATTATGCCCCAAAAGTCCTAGATCGTTAAAATTACATTAAATAAATAAAGCCATTTCTAGCCTTCGGTAGTCTTTGCTTTAATATAAAATGGACTTCAGACGGTCTACATCTACAGCTTGTCTGGCCAATATTAGATTTTAACAGTAGTATTCGTCTGGGATATATAAATTTGAATAAGAAATCGATGAACATTTTAGAGCAGTCGTAGCAAGTGGCTACGACTGCTCTAGTAGATATATGTAATTATATGTACATCTAATTTCATATTTATTCCATATGCTTAAATTAGATATCTTTTACATAAATTTAAGAATTAGATAGAGATACAATTTAGTGATTAATTGAATGATTAGATAGATATAGAATTTAGTGATTAATTGAATGATTAGATAGATATAGAATTTAATGATTAATTTAATAATTACATGATCAGAGTTTGTTTCGTGTAATACGCGTATAGAAAAGTGCTCAGATACATCTTTAGTGGCTTTTAGGTGAGACAAGAGGCCGAAAGCAATATTCCTACTGAAAGTTTTTAATTCGTATGTTTTCATTGGTAGCGTAAATTAAATAAGGAAAGTGTATAGAACTACACCATCATTTATCATTTTAAATGTAGTGTAGCTCTGAAATGATTAATATATGAATTATATATTTTTTGATAGAATGTATTGGCATAAAAATATATTTTAAATATATAAATAGTTATGCCAAATTAAGATACCAACACTAGAAAAATATATTGAGATAGAGTTTTTTTTCACGTTGTATTTCGCACACAGCAGGGTAAGCAGAGCGAACATAAGAGAGAAACATAATGTTAAGAGAGACTGTTGCGTTTTCCACTTTCCGTCGAATTTGAGCTATTGTGCGTTGAGTGGCGAAACTGAACTCCCCGTTTTATCAACAAATCACGGCGTTGAGTTACCAAGACGAGGAAATGAACACATTAAATATTTAATGTGAATATAGTAAAAAAAACCTCGAGTAGAGATCAAACCCACAACCTGTACAGTACAGTCACAAGCTTGTGCCCCTGCGCCACGACAGGCCTCAAAATAGAGGTCTGCAGTTTAAAACAAATAACGGTGGTGTAATCACATATTAAATCGAAATATCCAATGAAATATTACTATATGCAATATCAAAGCGGTCTCGTCAATCTATCGGAACAATCTGGGATTGGTTGCAATATGCGGCTAGAAATGTAAAATTATGATAAAATATTCATGACTGTCACGTTGTGCCTATGGTTACTAAATTATTATACATATGTATAATAATAGCTATAATCTGATTTATAATATATATATATATATATATATATATATATATATATATATATATATATATATATATATATATATATATATATATATATATATATATATATATATATATTATATGATAGTACAGAGGCCTGTCGTGGCATGGCGGCACAAGCGTGTGACTGTAACCAGACTGTGAACAGGTTGTGGATTCGATCCCCAGTCGAGGAAATGAAATATTTAATATTTTCAAATTAAATATTTTATATTTTAGTTTCTTCGCTCTTGTAACAATGCTAAGCGTGGCGTTGAATTCCTCCAACACAACTTCAACTTTAACACGCAATGCTTTAAATTCGGCGGATAGTGGATAACTGACTGGTAACTGAAGAGGTTCTCAAATTTTCTCTAACTACCCTGCCATGTGCGGGGTACAGTGTGAAGTTGAAATAAGAATTATTATTACTTATAACTAGATTTTTTTTTAATTTTTAATTAATATAATGAAAAATTACAAAAATAGACAATGAATTACAAGGCATCGCTTTATTATTACATCGATGCCTATGGTTATATAATCAAAATATATATGTATATGTGTGGTATATAATCAAAATATGCTTTATTCAAATAGGCCAATACAAGCACTTTTGAGTTGTCTAGTTATATATAAAAAAAGATTTTGATAAGTAATATAGCCTATTGCATAAAATTCGTGCTCTAACAGCTAATCGATAACTTTCAATAGGTTGTGTGATGTTAGTGAATATTTTTCTCTTCGAATTCGTTAATTTATACCCTAATAGTTGTATTCATACTCAATATAATTATTTACGAACTGTAAGCATGTTTGATTTTCTAGTCCATAAATAAAATATTAATTAAAACAATCTTTCTAGATGTTTGTACATCAGTGCTTAAGTTGTAATCCATATTTAAGCTCAATCAGACTATAACTGCTCACTACTTTTAAGATTCCACATATATCAATATATATACTAAATTCCGCAAGTCATTTTTTTTGACTTAATGATATAATTCACACTTTTTTGAAATTAGTATTATAATTTACCTTAAATTGAAAAAGAGTATTAATTACCTATTTTAAATTTAAGTAAGTATCAACTATGCCGTAACGCAAGTTAAAAATAAAATAACTTTTCTGTAAATTTCTCTTTAGAATTCCGCGCATTTCCAATAAAATTATTTACCCTGCCAAAACCAACCGTGAACTAATTAAAATTCCTATCAAAAAACTTTATATACGTTTACTTTTCATCGATAGGCTGAAAAAGTTAAAAATAATTAAAAGGAGGAATTGCCTATCACATTGCCCAATGTCCATACAATTTTGATTATAGCCCACAACAATGTTTCAATTGTAATATTATAAATACTTGGCCAAAATTACTAGCAGTAATTAATACGTATATAAATTATAAATATAAATTTTAGTTAATTATGTAGAATAGACATGATTTTAATATATAAGGCAGTATACACTTTCTCCATAATATATTTATTAATTAATATTGTTTTAGGAATATTTCAATATAATAATCTATAATTATTATAAATATGTAACTGATCACTGTCTGTACATGGACATGTAGAGAGTTAAGTAACCTAACAAATTAGGGAGACTAGTGAATAAATTAAAAACCTTTGGTCAAAGTTCAACTAGTTCGCGCCTGAACTACTTTGAAAGCTCCGTTAATAAAGTAGAGCTGTCTGAACGAGGTCATCATCCATTGCCGTCAGTCCACAACTTTCCTTAGCTAACGGTACGTTCTAAACAATTGTTATAATAACTTGGATTACATTAAATCGTGCTTAAACTTTAAAATAACATCAACGTTTCGCATTTCAATTTCAATACTGAAATTTCAAATATGGGTTATTTCAAACATTACTTTGATATTAATACGATACGATATAATATTGTATAGTAATATCAAGTTTAGTACATGTACCTGGTAACCAAGTGTTAATTTATTCCACAAACTTCTTTTCGCCTTATTATTGAGATAGGTGAGTTGAGGTGAGTGGTGGAACTCAACGATAGGCTTTGCCGCCTTTTTACCAGATCGAAGAAATGAAAATATTAAAAACTTAACTACCCCAAGTGAATATCGAACCTATCACAATTAAATTTGGGCTCTTGTGCCACGGCGAGCACAACAGTATGTAATATAATTAATTCAAATCTTGTCTATTGAGGCTTAATCATTTGTATTATGATTTGCGTATGCATTTCTATAGATAACCTGATCTATTATAATATATTGCAACCTGTTGTCATCCGTATTTCATTGTAATAAAGCGATTATTAATCATCACTACAAATGCAAATCTTCAGTAAAGACAAAAATAAGGTAATGATAATGCATATTTATAAAAATGTATCTTAAATAATCATTTTCATCTGAAATCCCCTTTCCGTATTATGTAGCGGAACTGAGGGCTTATTTTTTGATGCCAAAGCAAAGAAAATAAAAAAATATTCTACATAACAAGTGGAGATTAAAATCAAAATAAAAAAAAATGTTATTTATAATTTAATCATTTTCTTTCTTTTTCCTTAGCTAAAAATTAGGAAATGTTAGTCACTTTGCTTGTTAATTATTTATAAAATCATTATTTACAGTACAGAAACTTTTCTTTTCAAAACACTGAAGAAAAACCGGAAGTAAACTTCGTAAGTTTTCCTCTGGGAGCTTTATCAAAGGCAAAATGCCGCACGACCTTTATTAAAAGGCTACCTAATTATAAATTCATTATTATTTATAAAAGTTTTCCACTTTGCGTATTGCTACTTAACTTTTTTGTTCCTTAGTGAAAACTTGCTCCTAGTAAATTACAAGTTGCAAACGCACTTATGCTTGATGGTAATTAGGTATCTTTTAAGAGGCTTAATCAAGAAGTCTTTGGTTCGTGAAGAACTTTAAGAAATATTAGAAGGACGACTACTAAAAAAATATATAAATAAATCCTTAAAAAAATAATTCTCTATTGAAGTTATATCAAACATATTTTAATTATATTACTAACATAATTTTAAACACTTATTTGTATTGTTAGAAATGTGCTTGAAAAAATATTCTATGATTAATTGAAATGTATTGCAAAATATTTTAGACACATTTTATATACATAAAATAAATATGATACAATCGAGTATGATTGGTTATAAATTCATAACAAACTGAAGAGACAAACATGGCACTGACAATTTTTTTTTATAAAAATATTCATATATGTGTGAAAAAATTGTATGGTACGCCGTTGTGCAGCTACGACTAGTATGGCTGGGTTCATTGATTGTGAATATAAATTCTATTCATAGAGATATATGTCAACTACACATAGTATATGTTTCTCTTGCGAAGTTAGCAATATTAGTGACCTAGCCCGTAGTGTTTGAACTTAATGTCTACTCGTTAATAATTTTGTTTTACATTTGGATTTAAGCAATGAGATGAAAAAAGTATTGCATATTATTTTTTTAATACAAATATTGTATGTAATAATGTTATTAAATCATATCTGTAATCTAATTTCATTTATTAATATAACTACACCCAAAAAAGGACGGCTGCAGGTTAAGCAACGTGTAAGCTTTGTTAAACAATTTAAATATCCGCGTTAAAAACCCAATCTCGAACTTGTATGAAATTTAATTTCAGCAGTGTAATTATATTCCTTTTAACCAAAGGTTAATTAAAATTTGGACTCGGAGAACCACGTAAGAGAAAAAGTATAAAAAAATAATCGAGGCAGAGAAAAATTAAAGGATGAAGCCAACTGTAAGCGGAGTGCTTACGATAAAAAAAGTGAGAAGAATTATTTTAACGCACCTGAAGCATTAACGAGTTCTGCTGGGGCTTTATTTACTGGGTTTTAATAATAAATTGTGAAATAGAATTAGAAATTCATACAATTCGATCAAGAATATTATTTATATAAATATAAATATTTGTAGGCTGGCAGGAGTGGTAGTACGGTTATAGAATGAATTCATTTATTGCTTTTCCCACGCAGTTCATGTAATTGAATAATTATTTTTTAAAAATAAATGTAAAAACAAAAAATGATAACTTATTTTATTTGATAACTGTAAAAATATTTACAGAGTAAATAGGAAAATCCTACATTATTACATTATTGTAGCACACAAAATGCTCCGACGAGATCAAGGGAGCTAGCCTTTATAGGTTAACCTATTTTCTTTAATAAACTGTAAAGCAGACTGAGAATTCTTGTGTGAAACTCCTCTTATTTTTTCTACTGTAGTAAAAAGAAAAAAATGTAATGATGCATGTGAGCTGTTAATTTTCAAGCTAACAGTCCACAGAGCTTTTCCAACGAGCGAGCGTGACAGAACTTTTGTATAAAAAGGACGCATATTTGCCTCCATATTTGTAATTACGACATAATTTTATACAAATAAAACCTTTGTAGCGGCTCAATTAATATTGCAAAGATGTTCTTGGTTGTTTTGTTTGGTGTAATTTGCGACGGTCCTATAAGTTTAGAGCGGCAGCGCTCCGGGCAATACGTGGAGCGAAATGTTAAAGGCAAACATCCATCTTATAAATACAGCTATAGAAATTCGTTCTTTCGTTTCATTTCCATTTCAAGTTACTTTTGTTTCATTTATATACTGTGTAAAACATTTGAGTTCTGATGAATTATAAATAGGAGTATTATACTAATATATATTTTTGTGTACATATGTTATATGTTTTGTAATACATACATATTTATATATTAAACAACTATTGTAATTATTTAAGAATTAAAAGGTGCTTGATATTCATTATTTTCTTTGCCATACGTTATAGACGGTGATAATTTTAACTGATTAACCAAAATAGAACATACTTATTCCAGAATAAGTCAAGACTTATCGATATAATCCTAAATGATTAGCATTTATAATTGATTTACGCTTGATTTTTATATTCGACGCCCAATTTTCGAGTCACTGCGTTGAGTTACGGAACTTAACGTTTATTTTTATTTGATAACCAGACTAAAGGAATTAAATCATTTATTTCCACAACTGGGAGTCGAACCCGTAACCGTTTCGCTTGCAGTCAAAATTTAATGATGCAACGGATCAGGCAGAACGCTTATAATTTGTGTATACTATTTATTTTCAATAAAACACAAAATTATATCGTTATGAACGAGTACATAATAAAGCTTAGTGGTTATAATTAAAAAATATTTATTAACGTAACCTACATTGATTAATATTTCTTATTTCTATCTATTAACAAAAATACCAATGTAGTATATTTACTCGTATAATGGCATTATAGTTATTTTGTCTTTTCTTAGTTTCACGCCGTATCCAGCACATGGAAGGTTAGACCAAGGGAACATGGGAACCTAGCATTAAACACTTCGTTCCACTTCCGTTTCCCACTTTACCCCGAATTTGATAGTTATTGCAAACTATGTGTCTTACGTGAATCTTGTTTTTACGTGATAAATGAAGGCTTTTGTTTATTTCCCGGAATGCAAGCTATGTCAGTACCAAATTCCGTTTATTTCACTTAGGTGCTAGTGTCGTAAAAACAGTCGAAAAGGTTACAAAAAGGGTCACATTTGGATTTATAATACTTTGGACTGGAATACATTAAAAGAATGTTGGCTGTATACAATATTGTGTTGATTTTGAATGTCTCTAACATGAACATTTATGTTTTTTTTTTCCTGTATCTTGTGCATAGTAGGATAGGGAGAAGGAACCTGACTATCCAATGTAACGACACTCCATCCATCAACGATCGAATATTCAATATGAATTTTAGGCATATTGTGGTGAGTGGTGCACGCTTTGCTACTAGAACAAATAGACGAAAAATCTAATATCTCACTTCCTCGAGTAGGGATTGAACCCGCAACCTGTTTATTAAGCGCGTTAATTGATCTTTCGATCTATAAATATAATTATATCTATATTTTATGCCGATACTATCTATGTTTACTAGCTTTTACCTACGACTACACCTAAGTGGTCAAATTGACATAATTAATGAAAGAAAGAATACTTCAAAAGTCACACTATTTATAAAAAAAAGTTATTCCAATTGCCCTAGATAATTTCAGTAGTACATATCGTGTTATATGAAAATGATCAACCTGATGGTATATAACCTATATAGTACATAGTAGAGAAGTAGTAGTTACTCGTTCCTAGGTTGAAATATACATTATTTAAATAAAAAAAATGATCGATCATCTTGATGTGAGATCAGAGATTAGTTCCTGAGAAATTTTTGGATAATCATACAAACAAACAAGCAAATTCTTCAGTTTTTACTTTTTTAAGTTAGTTAAAAATATTTAAGGTTGTCCTAAACGCAAAACCACAAAAAACGCAACCCAAAAAAAACACAATATCTCTAAAAATAAAATTTAAAATTAGTCGTCATTATGGTATATACAAACGAGGGAGATTCATGAAGACTAAAATTATGTCCTTTGAGAACATTATAATTTCTAATTTCAAAGTTGAGAACTTATATAGCCACATAGCTTAATAAAGAATTCTGCTAAGAGAATATAAATAAATAATTACTTTTATTCATTAACCTTTTCAAAGTTTCTTACTATTTTAAGCTTACAAAATGTATAAGTTTAGATGTGTAATTAAAATGTTTCAAACAAGTATTTACGATACCTGAGTCGCAGTAATTGTGAGTTTAAAACACTATATACAGCACTTTGTATAACACGCATTATACTTCATAGAAAAGTAGGCAGTCCACCTGCCTAGGGTCAAGAATTTCCGTTCTTCGTTTTTCTTTTATCTTCACGCTGTATATAGCAGAGTAAGCAAAATGTACTAGGGAACTAGTATTAAGATACCTCTGTCCCCATTAATACACCTCCATTTTCACCGACCCTTCAAGGCAGCGTGAATGAAGTGATGGAACACAACAAGCGCTGTGCCTTGTTTCGATTCTTTCCCCTTAGTAAGACTCACTATCGTTATATTTAAAGTCACAGCCTTGTGTCACCGGGTCTCGTGGTTCTCCGGTTTGCTACTGAATTGCGTGTTAAGAAGCATAAGGCCAAAAACGGCGCAGTGCTTTACCTTAACAGGATAATGGAAATAATTTTGATGTTTTAATATTTCTCAATGGATATACAACCATTAACCATTGCGTTTACAGGTAGCTTCCATTGTGCCACTAAGACCCCAACTCAAAAATATTGGCCACAATATTTATGTCCAGAGATTTTTTCGATGTGGCTAAGAAAATACAACGTTGGATGACACATTCAAAAATAAATGGAATCTGTGTGGAAAAGTGCAAAGCAGAGTGACTAAACATTTAGTATTAATTTTTCTCTGAAAAAGTAAAATATATTAAAGGTATAAGAGAACGCCAATTCAGTATTTACTTTTCTTATATATACGAGTATGTACCATGTAAGTTACTACAACATTACTACAGTTACTTTCAGAAGAGTAGTGACATTCTATTTTTGTTTAGTGGCAGGAAAGTTCAGACAAGAAGAATAATGATTTAAGACAAAGAATTCTTGAGATTGTGAAGAGTTTTTAATTAACCTAGAAAATGTCAAAGTTCAAAGATGGACAGATTAAAGCTAGATGACTCTCCTTCAGTACAAAGAAACAAAGGGTATGATGCTCGTTATACTTCACACTTTGTTTTCCGTTCACTATGTAGATCTGGACGTGACTTTGTTACACTTAATTAAATCCACCAATCACAGTCTTGTTTAATTATGTTACAGTTATACTTAGAGACGTTAACTAACCTATCAATAAATATAAACCATTAATTTTCGACAAATACTAATTAATATTGCAAGTATAAAGAGGTTTATATACATAGGATTATTTTTGTGTTAGTTACTTAAGAGCTACTCATTAAATTGAAGGGAGAATCAGTGAGAAACATCATAAAAATATTTATTTTTCGTATATTTATAATTATATATATATATATATATATATATATATATATATATATATATATATATATATATATATATATATATATATATATATATATATATATATATATATATATATATATATATATATATATATATATATATATATATATATATATATATATATATATATATATATATATATATATATATATATATATATATATATATATATATATATATATATATATATATATATATATATATATATATATATATATATATATATATATATATATATATATATATATATATATATATATATATATATATATATATATATATATATATATATGTATATATATATATATAAAACGATTGATTAACACAGTGGATCTTATTATGTTTTAATTGTTAAATTTGATAAATATTTGTTTTAGCTCTTAATCGTTCGTCCGGATTTAATCTATAAGTTGCGCAGCATATTTTAAAATCACGTCACGTTCTGCTAAAATATTTTTTGATTACAAATAAAAAAAGTATATTTTTTTTAAATAAGTGCACTTCAGTGTTAACCTAAAATGTCATATAGATAACATCTACCGAATTCTAATAGTCTAAATATATATATTAAAAAAACTGTCATACTGTTTATTCAGGCTAAGCAGAGTAAATTTTGATTTCAGTATGAGAAACCATAAGTTATAATATATTTTTGATGAAGGTTATAATCGGATAACGTTGTCCCGATAGAAAGCTACCGGTTATAAAACCCGTGGTTTTGGATTCCGTCGCTTAATATGCAAACCGTAATGTTTTACAGTTTTTCACCTAATACACCTAAAAATCTGGTGATGATTGAAACATTTATTTAAATGACATATTGTTTCACATATATCTTCATGTGAAATGAATACAAGCTTGATGGAAATATACATAAGGCCTTAAACAATTCATCAATATAGTTTATAACATATGAATTACGAGTATGTATAGTTAGAATAGAAATATATATATAGAAGCCTGTCGTGGCGCAGTGGTACAATCAACTTTAAACGTGACCAATTGTGGGTTCCATTCCCACCCGAGGCTATGAAACGTTTATAATTTATATTTCTTCGCCCTACTAACAAAAAAAAGCGCAGCGTTGAATTCCGATACTCAGCATACAATTTCTCATAATCTGCAGAAAGATGCGAACAGATAAAAAATATATTTAGTAGTAGATATTCAGTAGAAAAATATGATATTAATGTCACAAACATACTTTAAACATTTTAGCTTGTTATGTTGGCTAGCTTTGCAGTATTGCGCCTATGTTTCAAAGTTATCCATGTACAGCTAGTAGTCTGTTATAAATTTCTGCTCGAAAGCAATATTTTTATATTGTGTTTTTACAGAAATTTGTATATAAATTTGTTATTTAGCGTAAGCTTATTTAATAAATAAAAATAATTTATATCATATTCTTATAATGAATACCCTAATAAAATATTTACAAATTAATGAATATTAAAAAAATAACTGATTGTTCTAAGCTTATCGATCTGTCATAATTGATTAAGGTAGATAACATCATTGTGGAAGTTGCAAGTGATTTATCACTCCTGTGCCTTTTGTTCAAAAAATAGAAAATATCTTCTTGGAAATGCGTGTGGATGAAATGGTAATTTTTAGAACGAGAATATATATATAGATACATGCCGAAGCACAGGTGCACAATCGTGTGACTGTGAACTACAGATTGTGGGTTCGATCCCCGCTCGAAGAAGTGAAATATTTAGTATTTTCAAATGAAATATTTAAAATTTTTATTTCTTCGTATTAGTAACAAGGCAAAGTCCAGCGATGAGTTCCGCCACTCAACATGCAATGCTTAAAAATTGGCGGAAAATGGGTAAAGAAACGGATTGTCTTAAGGTTTTCAAGTTTCCTCAGCCTACCCTGTCATTTGCGAGATACAGTGTATAGCTAAGAATATAAATTAGTAGGATTATTTTTAATAAATAAATAAGATGTATAAAATGAATACCGTCTTATTTATTTCTTTTATTGTAAACATAGAACAATTAATCGTTTATTAGAAAATATATTAATTTCATTATCTAGGTAGCACATATTATTAAAACGCCAAAAATTATTAAGCTTATTTTTTTCTTATTAAAATAATATTTAGACATATAATATAAGTGTCTACATCTAAAATAATTTAATCATAATAATATTAGTAATAAAAACATCTATTATTATTTTTTTTATTAATAATATCATTAATTTTATCCCTTATAATTAAAATAGATTAATTAATACAAAAGAAATACTTACGAATTATATTATAAATCACATAATCACAATCATACAAATCCTTGATAAACGTAAATGATTATATCTATAATTCCAAACTTCATTAGTCACTTTCAGAATAATTCACTGGCAACTGTGTACGAAGGATCATTTTAAGGCGATATGAGCGTCGCACAACCACTCACTTAGGGAGTTGGGTACAGACTGAATGCCTCCCCGAGGCTGCCTACGATTTCCAGCTTACAGCCGTGATCCACCTGAAATTCAAAACGTATACGTATTTACATAGCTTAAAGAATTTTGGGTGGTGTTTTATACAAACGTATAGTAGCTTAGTTAAAAAAATATGTATTATAATGTAAGTTTTAAAGTTTAGTATTAATTCAGTTAATCATTAATATAAGACGTCTGACGTGGCATAAGGGCACATGCGTGTGACTGTAAATGTGACAGATTATAAGTTCGATCCCCACTTGAGGAAATGAAATATTTAATATGTTTAAATTAAATATTTAATGTTTTCATTTCTTCACCACTCAACACGCAATGCCTTAAATTCAGCGTAAAGTGGGGAACGAAACGGAGTTTCATAATACTAAGTTTCCAATATTGCGGGCCCTGCCATGTATAAGAATTTCGTTACAAATGACTCAGAGTTATGTACATGTTGCGTGACGGTACTCAAGTCTACACTTCGTTAAGGAATGGCAATGATTGACATCAGATACTTTGGTAATAAGAGTGGCTTTTCCGTTTTTTATGACATATTTTGCATAGTTTATATTACATTATTGTAATATTGTTTTATACTTTAATATTTTACGCTTTTTGCCGCATAACATCCACCCATTTTCCCATTCTCGAGATATTGTGTATTGAGTTTCGAAAGGTGACGCTACGCTTCGGTTACCAGAGAGAAGAATTAAAATTAATTTAAATAAAATCACTACTCGAGTACAAATCGAGCTCACAACCGTTTACAGTCAGAAGCCACCCTACGATATTAAATAGTAAACGCAACAAAGGGAAATATTTGTAAAAGACATAAAACGCTACTTTCATTCCAATCGCATTTTAGCGAGCCACCAACTTTGGATACTGCCGTAAACATTGTAAAGAGATTGTTCACACGTTCTAAGTGTTTTGTTGAGAGTTCGATACAATGTACGTTTATATTTCTGTTTCTGGGATTAAGTTACCCCTTTATGCGGCAAACGGTAAAATCTGTGTAAACCCAAGCGTGTTCTTTTCTATTGCGGAAGATAAGCTAACAATTGCTATAACTATAGTAGTTTATATTAAAAATATTTTTTATATAAAACAACTTCATATATTTTGCTATACGGCGGGGTAGTTAAATACGAGTATAATATTAGGACATTCATTTTCCCACTATTCTCTGAATTCTCGAGTCATTGCGTATTGAGTGGTGGAACTCAACGCAGCGCTTCGTTTATCAGAGCAATGAAATGAAAATAAATTAAATATAATCAATCTCCTGGATGTGAATCGTATGCAAAATCGTCGCTTTCTTAGTTATATACAATTAAATTCTATAAGCTATTTTAAAAAAGGCCCTAGTGCGAGTTGGGCTTCGCCCTCAGAGTGTTCCGTACCAATTTAATTATTCAGGGCAACGGGAAGTACAAATTATTAAATTAAACAAACTTAAGTTTACGGGTGTATGCATGAATTTTGTATTAAATGAATTAACATTATAAATTTGTTATATTCATTTGTAAAATAAATATATAATTCCTTTTTTGGATGTCATTTAGAAAGTAAAATGATCTTATTAAACTTAAATTTAAAAATCGTATAAAAATTTTAAACGAAGCAGGATTTAAACCCGTTTTGATTTCGTTCAACGAATGGCCTAGTTGGTCAGAGCGCTTGAACGGTTTTCACGAATCGCGGGTTCAAATCCTGCTTCATTCAAAATTATTATACGCTTTTTAAATTTAAGTTTAGTTTTTCTATCCTAAGTCCTAATTAATAACACTTTAAAAAATAGTAAAAATATAAAATGATCTTATCTTTTGATTTCGTTGAGGTAAAGTTTGATTTTTTCTGTGCTTCAAAGGATTGTAAACTTGAATGTTTGATATTAATTTTAGCTATATCTCCAAGTGAATACGAGATAGATCTTGATAGACGGTGAGGCAGATAACATAGAGTTCCTATAATGGATTTTTTTTTATCTACCGAACCCTAAACACGTACTAATACAAAAACAAATATTTCAAAATTCAATTTGGTAAAACCACAACAACGTGATGTTGGAGTATAACAATTAACTTTTCAGTTCACAATTTCAAACGGATCTAATCGATATTCATCTATTTTTGCCACGTCCAAAAGTTTTTCGCTTTCCGAACTTTGGCTATTTTTGTATTGCTTTAGAGCGCTGTTGTTTCAAAAGAGCAGTGCATACAACATTTAATCAATTTAGTGTGTTATAAAAGTTATTTTTGTTACAGATTTTTGTTATAGAATATTTTATAATAATTGAAATTCTCTATTTATTAATTACTATTACTTCCGTCTACACCCTCTCGACTAAAGGGAATAACTCTATAAAGTATTGACATTTGTATAGAGCGGAAGTTGATCTGTGAGTATTGGAATGAAAGTGCTAAATATGAGAGGTTAATAAGTAGCAATAAAACATTATAATTTTATATACATTTCTTTTTAACTGAAGCTACGTAAGTCAATAAATAAATCTTCAGAGAAACTTGAAAGAAATTAAACTTAAAAGTCAACTTTTGAGTTTCTTGTATTTTCGCTGTTTTTTTTTTAAATTTACACTTTATGCAAGGGGTAGAAAATTTACTTTGTATTTTAATTGCACCTATTGCTGAACGGCGGGACTTGACTTGAACGGTGCTAACGACGATCAAAAAATATACAAATTATTATCATACATTATTATATAAAGGTTTGAACCCACGCGAAATACCTCCTACCCCACCTACCCATGTATATTATTTTAAAATACATAAGTGCGTGAGAAATAAGAGTGAAATGGTATAGAAAAAAACATTTTAAGAGGTATTTGTAACATTGCAACGCTACTCGACTTATCGTCTAATCATTTTTTTAAGTAACTATTTCTGTATGCCTTACTAGGGTTTATATTATGTTATCCTGTTTAGTACGAAAAATTTTATGAATACTATATTATATATTCTACTTGCCTTGTTGCCTTGTTTTTGAAGTTGTATTATCTTATTTTTGATAATAGAAATGCTCTAAAAATATCTTGTAAAACTTAATTCAAAGGTTTGATTGTTTCTATGCTTAAAAAGATAGTATCGTAGAAGAATAAAGGTGAAATTCGTATTAAAAGTTATGAGAATTTGATTTCAGCTCGAGTCTACCACGAGGTCTTGAGATAAGTTATGCAGACAAATAGACAGACAATAAAGCAAAGTAGATGGGTAAAGTACTATAACTGTTTTGTATTTTTCTTTCAAAAATATATTTGAAAATAATTATAACATTTGAAAATAAGTAAGTAAAATATAAAGCTAAAAATATCACAGCTTATATACATCCAAAAGTCCATAACAAGATTCGCTCAACGCTTAAGATACCCAGTGCATCTCATTTTAGTGTTATGGTAATAACCTAAAAGCGAGGTGAGATACTTGACGCAATATAAAGCACACATAATTGTCAAGATGAAAGCGCTCGCAATTTACTGGCGAGACATAGGGGAATGTAGTGGTGTCGACTCCGTCTACGCCAAGACTGTTTTGTATTGCAATTCGCGTGTAAAAGCTACGAGCATTATTAAATTAAAAGCTTTTAAGTGGAACATATTTAAAATAGCTCTATAATTTTATTTAAAATTATCTTCTTGCCATTAATCGTTAACGTTAACTTATCATATTCTCATTTATGTATTTAATACACACTCACTCACCTTCACGCTGTATCCCTCACATGGCAGGGTAGGCAGAGGGAACTTGGGAACCTAGTATTAAAATACTCCATTCCACTTCCGTTTCCCACGTTCTCATATTTAATGTATCTTTAAAATTCAATAATCTTCTCTGAAAATTATGTTTTCGTCACTAAGAAGCGCTTTTACACAGACTGTCCATATATGTATAAGACATTTACTTGAGAATTAAATATCAAGTTTTAGATTATTTATAGATTTTAAAGCCATAAAAAAGGGCCAATAGATTTTATCATTATAAACATAAAAGTTTTCTATTATATTAGTTTACAATAATACGGTCTCTAATCTTTAGAACTAGTGGTGATATTTGATACAAAAATAAAAACAATAGGAGAAAGAAGTTGTTATTTACTAGCTTCAACAGGATACAACATCCCGCCATGTGCAGGGTAGACAGAAGCGACTTCTAAACTTACCATTGAGACACTCCGTTCCGTCCCTCACTTTCGCCCGAATTTGAGCCATGGCGTGTCGAGTGAAATACACAGCGTCGCACTTTGCTTTGTTACCAGAGAGAATAAAATGAAAACAACAAAATATTGAATTTGAAAATATTCGATGGAATCCATAACCTGTCGCGTTAACAGTAATCAAAGCTGCTTCACGACACGGCGTCTCTAGATTCAAAACATTTTACAAATACATCTTATTTTTTTAATTATACAAAAAAATATTATGTTATATTTAAGTGGAGAACGGAATGACACCACTGGGTTTTCTTGGCATGTGCGGGGTACAGCGTAAAGCTAAATAGTATAGAGAATATTTATATTTGTTACTGTAGATTTTATCAGTAAAAAAGCGTATAGTACCCTATTTCTTGTGCATATTGTGAACAATTGTTAAAAGGCTACAGCCAGCAGCCATGGAAGCGACTACAAACGGCCTGAATCTTCAAAGCCGGTACTGCACTGTTATTATCTCAGTCATGCATGAAATTTTCCTACTAAATTGGTTCTTGCAATGCATTAGTACTAAGTTAATCTAGCAAGGTGAATTTAAAACATTTATCTAATAATGCTCGGCTTATTAGGAGTTATTATTGTAGTACAGTAATTCTTGTAAACTAAACGATGCATATTAACAACTGTTAACTGTTAAGTTACCGTTGAAACAAATTACTTTAAAGGTTACTTTAATATCTTTAAAAACCATACGTTAAACATCACAACTTACTTATACGTTATACGTTAAACATCACGACTTACTTTTTTAAAATAAAATCCATAAAATTGATCAAATTTACTACGAATCGCCAATACACGATAATGAATAGCTACCTAAAGCTGCCACAGAAATGTGGTTTCTGAAACGAGATTTATAAAACCTTTTCGATTCAAGCTTGATATAAAAGAACGACTGTACATTTCTAGGACAGTCTAAGGCGACTCTACTTAGATCTAAGAAACTTTGTAATAGAATACACATCGGGCAACGTTAGAGCCATTTCTTATATAAGATGTATTCAATAGTTAACATAAACTTTTAAGTAATTCTAAAGATAATTGCTCTAATATGTACAAAATGAGTCATTGAGAGTTCCATATCAATTTCATAATTATTTTATAATATTAGGAAAACGTGAACATGTAAAAGTTTACAAGCTTAAGATTACAGGCGTACGCAATCACTTTGTAAAAATGATTTATAAGTATGAAAAAATGTAATGGTCTGTCGTTAAGCTGAGCTTCATAACTGTTAATATATGGGATGTATTTTATAAGTTTTAATTACACGGCGAATTTCATACGAATTGCAGCAAAATCGATGCGTTGTCAAATAAGCTCTCCCACGTCCACTGTTGGAGAAAGGATCACCACGTCGATCGGTCCGGTTTGTTATCCAAACGATACTATAATATATATATATATATATATATATATATATATATATATATATATATATATATATATATATATATATATATATATATATATATATATATATATATATATATATATATATATATATATATATATATATATATATATATATATATATATATATATATATATATATATATATATATATATATATATATATAAATATATATATATATATATATATATATATCATAATTATACATATATATCTTACGAGTTGATTTTAAAGTTTACTTTTGTCTATGTCCCATATGACCGAAGATTTGAATGTTTTATATTATTTTTAGCCTGGTACCTCTACGTGATCTTTAGATAAACTTGACTCTTGTCAAACGGAAAAACAAATATACAGACAGATGGAGAACAAAATGATCCTACAAGGCTCCTATAATTAAAATGAAAATAAACGACATAATATGTAAGTGAATAAAATTATTGACTTGTAAAATTATAAAATACTTCTAAATATGAAACAAAGCGATATGTTTCAATCGAATGACAGAGTCAGTAGGGTAAAAATGTTCCGGCTCAATCTTAAATGCCTCGTAGAGCACGTAAATTTGTAGTCCTGCTGACCTCCCTCTGGCCGTGTCGGTTTACCGTCAAATAGAATCTGAGAGTTAACATTAGGTACAATGCGACTAGGATTGCACCTTGTAGTACCAATTGTATGTAAATATTTATGTAGTGGATTAATTTAGTAGAAATGTAATGTGTAAAACAAAAAGAGAAAGATATACTGTCAATACATTTTCTCTGTTTAATGTAAAATTCATTTTTGTTCTGTTAAATAAATCATCAAAAATAAACTTATGTTCTGGTTAAATTTTTTGACTTAAATATTTCATAAAAAGGGTTTTTTTATTTTCTTACTATGACAAACTATTAAATGGAATCTAATATTATCCATTTTTTTAATTAACTGATGGTTTTGGTAATGGCACGAATTTACTCATTGTGGCATAGAAACAGTCCACTCTAGCTGCCACAAACATCCCTGATGCACTATAGAAACAAGGCAACCCCAACAACACTCTGAAAGGATTATTATATTACGTTTACGAACGAGACATTTTTAATTTATCCTCAGGTCGTAAGAGACTGGAAAGATAACAGCGGTTATGAAAATAAAGCCTTTGTTTTATTATTTAAGCTTAGTTTGATTTTGTTCTGTGAATCATCATTCTTACTAGAGCCCAGTTACTTTAAATGTCTACCTTGTTTATTTTATTTTTAGTGCATGACACCTGGTCAGCTTTGTTGAATTGTTTTATTTGGTTAGCTTAACTATTATTAAATGATCTAATTTATAGTCAATTTCATCTATTATTTTTATTTGTAATATAGTTCCTAGATTTGAAATCTCTTTCCTTTCCATTTTTAGTATATTTTTTTTGTACATGGCAGAGTAGACAGAGGGAATTTGAAAACCTACTCGTTCCCCACTTAATGAAAAATTTGAGGCATTGCATGACTAGTGGCGGAACTCAACGCCGCGGTTTGCTTTATTACCAGAGCGAACAAATTAAAATAATAATTATTGAATTTCCTCGGCACGCTTGTACCCCTGCTCCACTACTCGCCAAATTCCTTCTGTGTACCCTGCCATTTACAGGATACAGCCTAAAGCTGAACATAAAAAAAAAATAATAATAGAAGTTTGATTAAGTAAGTGATTCAAATTATAAATGCGAATAAATAAACCATTTTGCCAAATTAATCTGAGTAAAATGATCCTTACTATTGTATTTACAAATTACCTATAATTTGAAATAATACAAAATAATTAAAACATGCTTCAATACAACATGTGAATAATATTGAATTTTAATATTCATACAGAAAAGAAAATTGGCTATTTGCAAACATAGAGGCCATCGAAGCACAGTGGGATAACATCTTACTTTATTATAATCGGTAATTGTAGATGAGCCTTCTACACGGAGGAAGAAATTATTATACAAATATTTTTATTTCTAAGTTTTAGCTTGGCGTTGGGTTTCGGCATTCAATATTCACTCTCCAATTGTGGTGATGAGCGGAGAGTAGTGTTTCGTCACCAGGATCTCTTTGCTTAAATTGTGAAACAATTTTTTTTCAGCTTCACGCAGTATTTAATTTCTTTGAGTGGCACAGAGGTATATACAAATGTGTGACTGTAAACCCATAACCTGTCGCGTTGACAGTCCTGTGCTTATTTTTTTTTATTAAATAAATAAAGTAATTACTATTAAGTTAGTAATTTTATAGGTTAATATATTTTGTATATAGAATTTTATGTTGTAAGAAAATCAATATACAAAATGGCAGTAGATACACAATATCCTACGTGTAAATTTGACGAATCGTCAAACACGCGATATTCCACAGTTACACCAGCGTATTCAAAATAGCGTTCAGTTGCTGCGCTATATTTGAAGTGTCTCGCTACTTGAATAATTTATGAGGCGAGTTCATCTCTGAGTGCAGTGCATTTCCGTACCAAAGCTTGGACGAAACAGTTCGTCGACAAGATAAAGGATGAAATTAACGAACAAACGGATGCACATTTCAGATCTAGCCTTCGCCGAGTTTGCTTTGCACTCTCGAGTCTTATTACGTGGAAGCGAAAGCAATTACGCTTTAAATTCGGGTAATGACTTTCTTTGATGGTTAAAGAAATTGTTATTTTAACAGATACGACTTCGTTTAATTTTTATGTTTTTATATACTAAATAATATTTTGAATATCGTAAATATACATTTAATACTTGATTAGAAGTAAAATTAAGAGATTTATATTACAAGTATGTCGATTAGACAAAATATATAGAATAAAGGGAAAAAAAAATTAAACAATGCTGACCAGGTGTCAGATAGTAGAAATAAAATAATCTAAGAATAAAATAAACGTGGCAGACGTTCACCGTAAGTGGAGCAAGAATGATGCTGTGACACAAAATAATGACACAAAGGCTTTATTTTCAGAACCGCTATTATCTTTCCAGTGCACGGCTCTTACGACCTGAGGCTAAATTAAAAATGTCTCGTTCGTAAACGCAATACTAAGAAAGCATTTTATATTTGTATTACTGTAATTGCCTGGATATATTGTTTTAGTTCTTATAAATAATTAGTATATATAACGAGTGGTTTGTTTGGTTTTTTTTTAATTTTGTATAATTAGGCCGTCCTTTTTACAGTGGCATAAAATCTGGGTATGATGTGTCGTTTGTAAGTTTATTCCCCATCATCGGTGGAAGTAATGTACTATTTTAATTTTCTAGCTGTGGTAAATAGACTCCATTATTGAATATGCAGTTTAGGAAATTGGGCGGTGCGTAACTTACAGAATATCAAAAAACTTTGTCCCTTTACCTTAGTTTACAGGAACACATATATGAATAAATATAATTCTATAATTCTATAAGCCATTAAGCGATCTTCTTTCAGTTAGCGCCCTAACAAATTCTTCCTAATTCTTCCTAATCCTTTATAAAGGACAGATTATTATTAGGGCGTACTCAAGCCCACGTAAACATGATAGATTGTGGGTTTAACACTCGAACAAATGATGTATTCAATATTTTAATTCCTTTGCTCTGGTAACGTGGCAAAGCGTGATGTTGAGTTTAGCCACTCCACACGCATCAACATCACTGCTTTCCTAGGTTCCCTCTTCCTATCTTGCTGTGTGTGGTAAACAGTGTGAAGTCAAAAAAAAACGAACAAAACTATTTTTGTTTGTGATTAGATATAATTGAAATATTGCTAAGAATGAAATAGTCAGCCTAGTAATGGAATTATCTTACGAGTATCTTTATAATTCTGTTTATTTTACCTTATAAACGATAATTTTCTAAGAAAAATAAAAGTTAATTGAATATGAATATAAATTTATTAAACCTAAACTTTTTCGTAGAATCGAGCATAAATGTTCTACGCCGTAGGCTGTGAAACAATTCATTGCTAAAGTAAAGTACATCGTTAGTAATAAATTAGATTTGGTTACAAAATAGTTATACGATGTGATATAATTTGGATAAAATTCTCATGACCATTGTGATAGTGTGTAGGGGCTGTCGTGGCGCAGCGGCACAGCCGTGTGACTGTAACCGACCGGTTGTAGTTTCGATACCTACTCGAGAAAACGAAATATTTAATATTATTTAAATATTTAATGTTTTCATTTCTTCGCTCTGGTACAAGTCAAAACGCGGCGGTGAGTTTGGCCACTCAACACTCAATGCCTCAAATTCGGTGGAAGGTGGAAAACGAAGTGTAACTCTAGGTTCACAAGTTCCCTCTGCTTACCCTGTCATGTGCGGGATACAGCGTGAAGCCGACCATTGTGGTATAAAGGCATCTTTCATCGGCAATTTGTAAAACCTATTGTTTTGGTTCTTTTAGTGACAATCAAAATAATGCGTTTTTATTATCGGACAATTAATTTTAGCTGTGGCAAAGCTGTGCTATTTTGTGTAGTAATTTCAGATGGATAATGGAGAACGAAGGGATGGTTAACTTGACTGCTGATTGGCTGCTGTGCTGGAAAAGCAAAAAAATATATTTACAAAAAAAAAAAATCTTTGGTCAACTTTTAAGGCAAAATCGCAGTATATTCCATTTTTCATAATTGAAATCAGTTTTACAGACACTAATTAATCCAGTGCCGGTTACTTAAGCAATTCTCGTTCCTTTTCTTTGTGTCGACGCTAAAGCTTTTCAGTTTCTACTTAGTTAGAGTTCCTTTATAACGATATTTCTTTGATGGGTTATGTAATTATTTAATGAAAGCAAGATTTTAAAAAGATTTGTTTGCAAAACACAAGTTTTTGGCTATGATATATTTGTGAAGTAAACTATTAAAAATACTTTTGCTTATACTTTAAGTTCGTGTAAGTATGTATATAAATTTAAGATTTGTCGTGGCGCAGAGGCACAAGCGTGTACTCTTAACGTGACAGGTTAAGGGTTCATCCCTACTCGAGGAAATGATATATTTATTATTTTCAAATCAAATATTTAATGTTTGCATTTCTTCGCCCTGGTAACAGGACAAAGCGCGGCGTTGAGTTCCGCCACTGGATACGTATATACTTTAAATTATCGAATCTGATCGGGAAATAAGGAAAGAAACGAAATCTCAACAGTAGGTCCCTAGGTTTCGTCTGCCTTCTGCCTGCCACGTGCAAAAAAGTATAGTTATGTACTCAAAAAAGTATAATTATACTAAACTTAAATTTAAAAAGCGTATAAAAATTTTGAACGAAGCAGGATTTGAACCCGCGCCTCTGGAATACCGTTCCAGCGCTCTGACCAACTAAGCCATTCTTTCTCACCGAGCTCCGTCGAAATTCTTATACGCTTGTTACAACTTATTTATGTTGTTAGGTAGCGGAAATTTGTAAAAATCTCCCTACAGAGATGCTAACAACATAAATAAGTTGTAACAAGCGTATAAGAATTTCGACGGAGCTCGGTGAGAACGAATGGCTTAGTTGGTCAGAGCGCTGGAACGGTATTCCAGAGGCGCGGGTTCAAATCCTGCTTCGTTCAAAATTTTTATACGCTTTTTAAATTTAAGTTTAGTATTTTCTGTCCTAAGTGTGGAATAACACTTTAAAACATAGTAAAAAAAAAAGTATAATTATGTCCACAATATAGTTTACAGTTCATAATAATAGTAAATTAAGTTACAATATAATATTAATATCATTTTAAATTTCGTTACAATTCCACGAATATTCCTTTGGGAAATTCAGAAATTCGCAAAAGCTTTTAGAGCGTATATAGATATGATTGCTTTAAATGTAATGATAAATTATTATATAATTACTTCATTTACATATTGTATTGTAATAATATTTTCTTTTATTATTTTTTTACCTCGCATGTAGTGGACGAAAGACAAGGCAAAAAGACTTATTACCGTGGCGTTTACAGTCAGATGTTGCAGTTACATGTCTCCATTTATACAATATTTTCGATAGTATTTTTTTTTCAGCTTCACGCTGTATCCCGCGCAAGGCCGGGTAGGCAGAGGGAACCCGGGAGCCTAGTATTAATACACTCCGTTCAACTTTCGTTCCCTACTTTCCGCCGAATTTGAGGCATAGTGTGTTGGATTGGGATTTTGCCTTGTACCAGAGCGAAGAAATGAAAACATTATATAAATATTTTAATTGAAAATGTTAAATATTTCATTTCCTCGAGTGGGGATCACACCCAGAACCTGTCGGTTACAGTCACACGCTTATGGCACTGCGCCACGGCAGGCCTCTAAGACAGTAAATTATAGTCAACTATTACGACAGTAAATTATTTCTTACAATATATATTTATTTCGTTGTAATATATGCTGCAATAATAAATTGAAATACTAACATAGAGAAACATGGCTTTTACAGAAGGCAAATTAAGAAACTGAAACCTAATGGAATGATCTTACTACAGCTATTGAAAAAAAAAACATCAAAACATTTATACTCGTTAAAATTTATATTCGTTTTTAACTGAATTCTTTAATTTTAAAATACAAAAGACCAACAGAACTTTTGACCTGCCGACAAAACAATGAAATAAGTTTTATAAATACATATTTAAATACATTTTACAATGAATTCCTTTCTAAATATACTTTATATATAATAATTTTAACTATTTTATGTACTTCGATACTAAATTAAATAGATTAGACATAACATTCAAATTGATTTAAATTGTGTATTACAAACACAATATAAAAAATTGTCTGAGATATTACATTCACTTTTATATATTGTATAATACATTATATAAAAAAATGTCTCTAATCCCAAGCGTTAACTGTTTCCCAAAAAAATGTCTACATCAACAAAACCATTAAACAGTGGTTAGCTTCTATCGGTGAAGCGCGTCGAACTAATATTGATTACATACATGAGTAGTATTCTTAAAATACACTTCCGGCCAGTTCAATAATTTATATCGAATAATTTATAGCGCAGTTCGTGTTTGAGCGCGCAACATTACCGGTCCTGACACAATTCATCTTCAGGAACTAAAACAAAGAATAAAATTAATGAACGAATGCATTTCGAACGTAATGAAGTAAAGTTGTTCGATGGCTCTCTTGAAATAATTGAACGAATTGTACGATAAGCAGACGTAACAAATAGATCCGTAAGACGTTAATATATTACTATGGCTCTAATTATTATTTAATAAATATAGAAATAGAGAATATTGGAAGTCTACGGTTTTATTTGCATTACTGATGTCACAAGTACCCTGACATTGAAAATCATTAAACCAATATGAAATAAATCAATTTAAATATGATTTATAAAAATAATTTATTTTAGCTTCACGCTGTATCCCGCACGAGGCAGGGTAGGCAGAGGGGACCCGGGAACCTAGAGTTAAGACACTCCGTTCCACTTCCATTCCCCACTTTCCACCGAATTTGAGGCATTGTGTGTTGAGTGGCGCAATTCAACGCCGCGCTTTGCCTTATTACCAGAGCGAAGAAATGAAACATTAAATATTTAAATTGAAAATATTAAATATTTCATTTCCTCGGCTGGGGATCGAACCCAGAACCTGTCGGTTACAGTCACACGCTTGTACCGCTGCGCCACGACAGGCCTATAAAAAAAATATTACAACTTATTGATAGGTTGAATGCTCTCTGCTGCTGCCTGTGTTTAGACGTTTAAAATAAAGAGTACTCTCGGAATGTCTTATTGTCAAAAGCTTTTGTATGTGTAAGGGTAGGTGTGTAAATTTATTTAAAATTATATACTGTTCAATCCGTTAAGTATTCGTCATCACGAGAGGGCTGAATTAATTTGGCTTAGTTAGCTTCTCATAAAGATGGCACTATACTGAGAGCCAAGTGTGTGTGTCTTTAGATATGTAGATTTTTTTTTTTAATTCTTTACCCACCGGCAAGGCTTATTAGTCACCAGGCTGCGGCGTACAACGAAGCTGATTACCAAGTGGGCGGTGCCAGTAGCAAAAGAAAATCAATTGTATTGGTCCTTTTATTTTTTTAAGGAAATTATTATTTCCTTACTTAGCTGTTATAAATAATGTTGTCACAAATAAGTATAAGCTTAATTTAGTTAATGATAATTATTAAATTACTTGGCATGTCCAACGCGCCAACCGTTTTGTTGCTATTATGGTTGATGATAGATAACAGAGATATCAGAATCACAAATGAAGGCACAACTGTTAATATCATTTATTTTTTTTATTTTTTTAATTGTTTACATATTTTAAGTTTAGCACGATCAAGATGGATATCACATGAACATTAAACAGTGACATCTAGCAATAGGTAATACTTAATAATTATTACTACAAGTATAGTTCACAATACTCTTACCATAGATCATTTTGTAAGTAATTTCATGATATTATAAGATAGAGCTAAACTCGTCAGTTCTCATAGAGTTACACAAGTAATTTTCGGTTTTATTATCATATATTACAACAACGGAGCATTGCAACACGTGGTTGGGCAGTAATTATAATATAAAAATGTTGTCTTAAATAAAAAATAAGCAGATTAACGATTCGCATATCAAGGTAGGCAGGGGGAAGTGTCATAACACATCACGTAAATGACAATATTTTCACCTGATGGTGAGTTATCACCATCGGCCACGGCCCCGTGTAGCACCAGGGGAGCTACAGGTGCGTTGCCGGCCTTTGAGCTGGAGGTAGACACGCTTTTTGAAGGTACCCATGTCGTATCGACCTGGAAATACTGCCGCGGGTAGGTCGTTCTAGAAATGTGTGGCGCATGGAAGGAAATTCCTACGAAACCGCACAGTACTCGAGTGCCACGTATCCAGATGATGTATATGCAGTGTATATAAAGGGAATTTGGAAACTTTATATCAAAATACTCCGCAGTCATTAAGATACTTTCAATTACGACTCTGAGTCGTGAAAAAAATTAATTTCCTCGAATAAATAGAACAATCATCAAAATTATGATCGTTCAGTTTTAATTATATTACGCCACTATAACTGCTAGACAAGGACTTATTTGACAATACTAATAATAAATATAAAAGTTTTTTTTTTTGCAAAAAAATCATAATTAATATCATAACTATATATATTTTTATTATTACGTTTTCTATATCACTTAGTCTTTCTTAATTTGCCTGCGTATTACAATTACTTATTTGCGTGACGGTGATAATTATTATTTCCATGAAAATTTCATTAGGAACACGTAAACTAGAATTCTGTAATTATCCAATCATGTCTATCGTCTATTATTAAAATATGTTTAAAAAAATTTTAATGCGTGTAAGATATGTGTATGTCGATGTTATTTATATCTTTAATGTATATGGAAATACATAATACACAAATACATAATATTTTTAAAAGTTACTTATTTAAAAAAAATGAACTTAAAGTTTTTCATACTACTATTAAGATAATAAATTATAAACATAATTTTGAGTTTGTTGTGAAAATTTCCCTCATAAAATTATTCGTAGTAATTACCAAAATTCATTATCTCTGAGACATTAAATCCGAATATATGCAAACTCATATAAAATTATTCACTCCGTTTTCCACTTTCTTTCAAGTTTTGGAAACATGCATTTTAGTGGCGGAACTCAACGCCGCATTTTGTTACGTCACCAGAGATAGATAAACAATTTGGTCAAGTATCAAATCCACAACATAACCGTAACTGTATAAAGTTAAAGTTTTTTTATAAAATGCTCTGTTTAAATGAAACTCTCTTTTGTCTGTACGACAAACTCGTTAGCCAATTTACCCATATTGTTATATACGTCGAACAATTGATGTCAAGCTAAGCATTATTGTGAGCTTTGAAGAGCTTCTTTTGTACGAGAACCAGACACAGACAAATACAAAGTGAATTCAAAAACAATACTCGGAATATATAGTAAATATCCTAAAGAAAAAGGCATCATTTACAATCATTTGTAGTAAACAGTAATAAATGATCTAACACTCAAATTACTTTAACTTTACGCTGAATATTACGTAGACGGCAGAATCTTTGGTTAAAACAAAACATCCAGCTTTCCATATTTGGCCCCTTCGTAACTTTCAAAACATAGCAAGTTGTGCGGCTAAGGACTCTCTTGCCTTTATCTTGTTAGAAAATAAAATTACCTGAATGGTAACCAGATCTAGAATCTGAAATGCTAGGTTTCAGTATAACGCTATTCAGCTGCACGACAACAGTCTAAGTAAACTTTTTTTTTATTCAATTCATGGCTAAATTTGAATATAAAACCAAGACAAAGTGTGTACCTATAAAAGTTTTATAATATTATTTTTTAAACTCGGCGTCGTTCTTGCTCTACTTAACTTGAATGTCTGACCACAGTCGTTTATTTTAAAACGTTTCGTTTAACAATTCACCATTTCATTCTTATTGTTGGTGATTATTATTTACAACTGCAAGCTTACTGCAGTTCTTTTAAGTAGAATAAGTTTTGAGATTTATTTAAAGAAGAAAAAAATATCGAAAAGAGTGATTTAAATAGATGTAATTATTTTAAAAATGGTATAAATTGACAATGGCAAAAATTCTGGATTTAAACACCAGAAATTAATGTTAGGTTCTGTATGACTATGTCAAGTCCAGTAGCTTTAATTGTTGTCTGTAAGAAATCACTTATTATGATAAGGCCGCCATTGTACATATACATACATAATGTCTTAGAATATTTAATGTGCAATAAAGTTTTATTATTGTTGATGATAATACACTGTATTTGTGCTTATATTGTTAATGATAATATACTGTTTTAGTACTATGTTTTACTTGTAAGTTTTTTTATGCCTTAATAATACCAATTGGTGTGTATATGTATGGCTATTAAATCCGAGCTATTAACATCCAAACTGTTGATAATAATATAATGCGTTTATAGTGTGAGATACGATTAATTGAAAATGTTCGATGCAAACCTTGTTCGAAAACTAATAAACGTATAAACATTTAGTATTTCTCTTTCCTAAGTATGGAATAGCACTTAGAAAAGTAAAATATCTCTAACTTAAATTTTAAAAAGCGTATAAAAATTTTGAACGAAGCAGGATTTGAACCCGCGCCTCTGGAATACCGTTCCAGCGCTCTGACCAACTAAGCCATTCGTTCTCACCGAGCTCCGTCGAAATTCTTATACGCTTGTTACAACTTATTTATGTTGTTAGCATCTCTGTAGGGAGATTTTTACAAATTTCCGCTACCCAAAGACAACTCGTAAGAATTATCGTTTGGCAAGAGAGAATACTATTTATTTTAATATTTTTACTATGTTTTAAAGTGTTATTCCACACTTAGGACAGAAAATACTAAATTTAACAACATAAATAAGTTGTAACAAGCGTATAAGAATTTCGACGGAGCTCGGTGAGAACGAATGGCTTAGTTGGTCAGAGCGCTGGAACGGTATTCCAGAGGCGCGGGTTCAAATCCTGCTTCGTTCAAAATTTTTATACGCTTTTTAAATTTAAGTTTAGTATTTTCTGTCCTAAGTGTGGAATAACACTTTAAAACATAGTAAAAATATTAAAATATCTTAGTTGATGTTAAAAAATGGTTAATGTGGGTTGTCTTTAGAAAAGAGACATATATGTTCTCGCAGTCTTTTTTAGGACTTATTAAGTTTAAAAAATCTATCATACATGATTTTTTGTATTTTCTCTACTCTATCTATTGATTTTATAATTTTGTAATATACGGAACAGCCTACAAAAGGCCATCGACTACTTAAAGAATTAATTTTCATTAATTCAAATCGAACCTGCAGTTTCTGAGATTGGCGTGTTCCACCAAACAAACAAAATTTTCATCTTTATTATTATAGATAGTGACTTGATATTTGCTAAGACCAACCTGAAGATATGAAAAAAAATGTAAAAAACCAGTTAAGTGCGGGTCTGATCCGGCCACCAAAGATTTCATATCAATTTCAGGATTTTAGTTCAACAGAGTCTACAAATTGTAAAAGTTGGCAATCCCAAATATTTAATAGTTTTTATCAGTAATATAAACTTTTTTTTTATTTTTAGGATATTTTCTTTACTTGTATTGCAAGTTTCTTATCAAATTTCGTAATTGTATGTATGGCTCCTACACATTTTGAATACAATAATATTTTTTTAGTTAAGTTGAAAAGTAAGTTTGCGGGCGTATGCAATCATTTTGTTTTTTAAACGAACAATAAAAATAAATTTATAATGTCGTTTTTTTTATAAAATACCTATAACTTTTTTTTTATGGGAAAGACGGCAAGCGAGCGTATGGGTCATCTGATGGTAAGTGCACCGGGGCCCGGCATTACCTAATGCGAAAAGCAGTGACCAAAGCCACTACTCAACGCCGGTTTCAAATGCCGGGGATGGTAACAATCCGGTCGAGTCTGCCCATGCGTGTTGACATTGCTGAAAACGTGACTATCCCACACTTACTTTAGTCGCCTCTTACGACACCATCAGTACCAGGGTGATTCTAAGCCGGAATCACACGACTTCACTTTTTGCTCTTTGGATTTTTTCATTTATATATCGTTTTGAAAGTTCTTACTTTGTGCCACATTCCATAAGCGTTGGTCAACCGGAATATGCGACGAAAATCATACAACATGTAAGAACAATGCATAAACGTTCGTATCTTTTGAATGTGTTGATATAAAAGCTTATTTTTTAAAGTGGTCTAAGGGCGATCCCTTCTATCGAAAATACCTGAATAATGATATTGATATTCATTTCAACTGGATATCTCCACGTGATTTCGAAATAAATGGTCTTGATATACGGACAAACGGACAACAAAGTGACTAGGATTATGCTTTATTCTTATAAAAAGTAAGCTACTTATGTAGTGTATGAAAAACTCTGGTTACTTTTTCATATATTCTTAATATGAGGTTTTTTAATTCATTGAATATATTTAATATTGTGGGCTATATATAGAGCTAGTAGAAATAAAACAGATAATATTGACGCCAGAACTAATGCATTCAAAATCATAGAATAGGAAATGAGGTCCTTTGAGTAATATTTTTTAAAAATATTATATCATAACAATCAAAAATGTAATTAATATTATATGAAAATATTGTTAAATGATTTCAATACGTTGGCTACGCAAAAAATCTTTTAAGCTAACAAAAATATTTAAATAAAAACATTAAAGAACATTGTAAACTAATATTATAAACTTTTCTACTCTACAAGTAAGCACGCTGCATTTGGCCGCAATCTACTTTGTATTGTGTAACATATATGGAGTGAAAAGTATGAAACAAGATATCCCCTGTGAACTCTCACGACCTTACAGATATAACAGCTAACTTTTAAACAGTTGTTGTAATACCAGTTACAAATGTTCCTTATGGGCAGAAACGGCAAGTTTGGATGGCATCACATTAGCGGAACGACAATAGTTATAACAGGTGCCATCCCTAACGTTTGAGTTAAACGGTTCTATATATCAAAAATGAATTACAGAACTCTTGATATTTAACTCTAAACAATGTAAAGTTTATGATATAAATTAAGTTAAATAGGTATTATTATTCAACTTTGTATGAAATAAATTAAGATTTTTTTTATTGAATTTTCTATAAACTTAGAATGGTTATGTAGCTGTATAGAAAAGTGTGAAAATGTTACCAACAAAAAAAAACTAAAACAAATAATTTTGTTAATGTTTTTCTAAAAGACTTTAAAATAATTCCAAAATATTCCAATAATTAATAATTTAAATTATATCTTTTTAAAAGACGTATATAAAATAATTCCATATACGTAATAGGCTACTACATTTTATAATACGATTAAAATGCCAAGTGTCAAGCTTAATGAAAACATCTCATTAATTGGCGTACGAGATTAATTATGGTGGCATAATGAGTTTTTAAGTACTTATATGTGTTAATGTTAAGTTACGTACAGGTGTATATGTATGCATTATTGGAACAGTGTATGATTGATACGAAGTTGCTATACAACCAATTGTCAGTTTCACTGTGATTTTCGCTGTCTCTCCGATAATGAGACATTTCTTGTGGCAGTGCTTAGCGCCGTGGCCTATCTTACTAGAGCGGGAAAGTGAAACAATTCATTGTAAGCCTACAACCGTCACTTTAAGAACAGCTGAATTGATTTTTTTAATTCTCATATTAAATAAGATATTTTTTTCAGAAATATTTATTTTTAGGTTAATTTACTTTCTTGTAAATGAAAATATATAAATCACTTTCATTACTGAATAACTAAAATATAACGCGTACCGAAACCACATAGCGTGCAGGTGCCCTAACTTTAAAAAATATTATTTTTACTTAGTATAGGTCAATAACATAGGATATCCTGCAATTTCTACAAAAACGGGATTTTACGTTTTAATGTTGAAGCAAAGGAAGTTACGAATTACACTTCATTTCAGGTATATTCCGCCTTTTTCGAAGAGTATATACCAGAGTATATCTCTTTTAGCACGTAGACCAGGTCCATGGGACTTTTGTGAGTACATTTGGAAGAAATTATCTCATCTATATAGAGTAGCTGGTACGTATCCAATTAACAGAATTTCTTCGGCTCCGGAGATTCTGCTTGCCATCACTATCTTTCCAAGGTGGTTTATCAAAGCTTCATCGACTATCAAGCGGTTACATCTGTCTGATTCTCATCGTGCGTCCGTTACCTAACATTGAAGCCTTGGTGCGGATTTTACTTTTAACCAAATACCCTATACGCACCGACAACCTTTCTCGAAGTTCTTTTTCGTTGAACATGTGATGACTGTATGTCTATATAGAGAATATTTTTACATGCTTTACGTCTTACCACACCAGGGAACACCATTTACCCACATCATCTTAGCCACCTTCCGCGTATACAACGTAACAGATTCCGAAGTGGTATCTAGGCATAGAGCTTTTTCTAGCATTCTTTTCTCCAGCGTCAGCGTAAGCTTTGCGCGTAATCATTTATTTGTATTCAAAACATTCCTTTGCTGATATTTTTACCTCCAGACACACAGATGTTACAAATTTAACATATCTGTGTTTGTGTGTAATGGTTTAAAAATGGTTCAATATAGATGTTTTTAACCATGATTTTAAAAATTATATTCAGCTGGTTGACGATTATCCATTATATTTATTAGGTTATAGTAGTAGTTTTTTTATCGAGGATTTTTAATTATCAAATATGAACGTAAAATTTGAATACCACTTTGATGGCACATTTTTATCTTTTTTTTTTGTATATTTTAATAATCAAATAAGCTTTATAATGAAATTTATAAAAAAAAATTAATCTCGAATTAATGAACTTGGCTAGGCAATGAGACTTATAATTAAGTATTTTAGCATTTTTTGTAATATTAAGGCCTCCCACTCTCGTGGCGCAGGGGCGCCTGTGACTGTAATCAACAGGTTGTAGGTTTGACCCCTACTGAGGAAATGAAATATTTAATATTTTTAAATTAATATTTAGATTACTTTGCTCTTTTAAAAAGGCAAATGCTAGGATTGAGCTCCGCTACACAATACATTACAACAATTAAGACTGAATGGCGAGAGTGAAGAATTGTACGGATTGTTTTAGCACTAGGTTCCCAAGTTCGCTCTTCCTTACCTGCCACGTAAGGCATACAACTAATGAAAACGTTAAGGTAAAAAAATATATTTTATTCTATCTAAAATTCAATATATTTCAAATGAAATTATAATATTGAAAAGTGAAAAATTTTACATTTAGTTACACTACCTGTTCTATTTAATTTAAATATTTTTATTAGAAAAGTACATATATTTTTTTTAAGTCAATATTTCATTATTTCTTATAATTTAGCTTAGAATACCTACATTTTGCGTCAGATCTTCGAAATCAAATACAGCCTATATTTTGTCTAGAATTCAACATTAATTTAGTTGCTCAACAAAAAGTTTCTTTCATTTAGAAAATAACAGGCATATAGACAAACATGTGTTTTCTAGTAAACATATTAAATTTTCAGGCAACATTTTTTTAACTGTATATTATATTATAGATTAATAATAAATCTTAATGTAATCTGTAATATTATCACTAAATATTATTGTTTTCAAATAAATGTACTACTAGAAACGAGAACACAAAATGTATATGGATTGAAATAAGAACGAGATTCATTCACGCCGCATTGATAAATACAACCAATAAAGAGAAGCGCAATGTCTACGAAAAATATTACACTCATTTTTCATAAGTTGCCACTTCTTTTAACGCAAATATAACATTGAGTTTCTTGAATTATTTTAATAGCTTTTGTTTTGTATAAATTTGTTTTACAAAAAGTTGTTTTTAGTTTGTCTCATTTTTTTATTTGATGACTCTATTAGCTTTTTTAATGTGCTATGTATTAATAAAATCAATAATAAATGTAAAATATATTGTTAGTCAACTAAGCGATAAATAACATCCCATTTCTTTTAATTTGAAATCCCACTTAATGAAATAAATTTTATAAACGTTCCAAAAAGTGAGAATGGATCCTTTAATTATTACGTTAATTCAGCAATACCTCAACTGTGTCAATAAGGTATGTAACTAAATTCACTATTTACTTTATGAAACGTACGAAAGTTACTACTATGTAACTCGATATCAATATGAAAATGTACAGAAGTCTATATTTGTTTTTTGATTAAAAAAAAAGCAAGCATAATAAAACAAACATTTTCCAATTTAAAATTAATAATGTTATATTTTAATCTATAACAACTTTAACTACATAGCGTAAAGCTAAAAAAAAGAAGTACATACTTTTTTTTAGCTTCACGCTGTATCCCGCACGAGGCAGGGTAGGCAGACGGAACCCGGGAAAGTAGTGTTAAGACACTCCGTTCCACTTCCTTTCCGAGGCATTGCGTGTTGAGTAGCGGAACTAGATGCCGCGCTTTGTTATATTATTTAGAAGAAATGAAACATTAAATATTATAATTGAAAATATGAAATATTTCATTTCCTCGACTGGGGATCGAACCCAGTACCTGTCGGTTACAGTCACACTCTTATCTTCACATTCTTCTACCCGCTGCGCTACGACAGGCCTAAATCCTTATTTTAATCTTTACACAAACAGATGAAAATCAAATAAAATAGTAATGAAAAAGAGCTCTGTCATGGTGTAGGGTGCCAGTGTAAAGCAAGAGATTGTGGGATCGATCCGCACTCGTTGAATATTTCATATTTTTATTTTGTCAATAAGGCAAAAGCGCGGCGTTTAGTTCTGCCAATC
This sequence comes from Eueides isabella, assembly GCA_019049475.1. Taxonomy (NCBI): domain Eukaryota; kingdom Metazoa; phylum Arthropoda; class Insecta; order Lepidoptera; family Nymphalidae; genus Eueides; species Eueides isabella. The sequence continues at coordinate 5,877,379 of CM032390.1, forward strand.
AACGCCGCGGCAATTGGTAGTAAGTGTCTTAACACAAGGTTACGAAGTTCCGTGAGCCTACCCTGCCACGTGCGTGAAGCTAAAAAAAATATAATGAATATATTCTGTTGTGATCAACCTACAAGATTCACTTAAATAAATCAACACAAGTTGAGATAACTTTTTCACTACTGTTAAGTGGACGGACACATGTGGCTACAAGACATTTTTTTGCTTCTCCTGCCCTTAGTTATTCATCAGTGTTTGTTTTGTCTAAAATAATGAATGTACAACTAGCAGGTGGCTCATGCAGTAAAGCAAGCGACGTTGAGTGGGGAACGGCAATATTTGCAATAAATTATCGACGAAGGTCAAAATTTACCTCACAAAAGTATTTAAGGAATTAAATAATGTACATTTACTTGCAAGTGAAAATTGATTGAAAATTATTACAATATTTTTCAGATTTCCTTGACACTACTTTTTATCATTTTGTTCTTTTATATTTATCATAAATTTATATGTATATACCTATATAATTATATATTTGTTTTGTCTGTGGTACATTGTTTTCGCAATCTGTGGTACTTTGTTATTGTACTTTGTGTGTTCATGTTAAAGTGAGTTTTAGTAGTACAAAATCAGAACTTAACTCTCGAAGGTGACGGCCCTGGTACATCGTTTAATCTTTCTTCTTCCGTCATTATGGTCATCTGGTTCCTGGTTGATTTAAGCCATCAGGTTGTTGAGCAGAAGTGGCATGCGATCCCACTAATGATCTCAAAGCAGTTACCCCCCACAATGAATTTTCGAAAACTAGTTGTCATCAATCGTTTATGTACTAATGTTTTAACAATAGTAAATTGTAATTTAGCTCAAATTAATTTAAGTTTTATGATTGACATGAAACAAATGTAAGATTGATAACTATATATTTTATTATATTTATTGATAACTAGATATTAATTCGTCATTTATAAACTACATACCACATTTCTTTATTTAAGTTGTCGTTGCACCGTTCTGTATATACATGAAACCCGAAATACCACTAAAATCAAATGGAATGGAATGGAAATTGTAATGATTCTGTGCAAAACCATTCTGCTCTATTTCAACTTAGCTTTTTAGTTACAGCGTAGGAAAGTTTTAAATATAACAAACTACGTATTTCATATCCGGCACATCCATTGTTATTCTAGGGACTATAGATCGCTTAAATTATTATGTTTAATTTGTGATTGTTGAACTTATCATATACAAAGTTTAACTAAATTAATAACGACCCGGGAATTGTAATGACTTCCGAGCTAGTATAACTATTAAAGTAATATCTATGTTAAATGTATTAATAAACGTTTGTTTCATTTTATGTTATATGAATATCTCTGTACTATAAAATACTACAAATATTTGACTTCATTTCAATATTGAAATGTGTTTGATTGCATATATTCGATTATAGGAAATGCAATCCTCTAGAGAATTGCTTTTGTCAACGAAAAGAAACAAATACATCATTTTTGGCAAAAATGGTGTCTGTCTTTGCCAAATCTTTTTACTTTACATGTACAATATCTTCTGAATTAATAACCCATTTTTAATAGTGGTTTTTAGCTGTTTTTTAATAATAAGATTATGAGCAATTTAAGAGCTACAAGCGATTTACCAAGATGAGGTAGTGATTATTTGGTTTAGGGATTTTTAATATATATATATATATATATATATATATATATATATATATATATATATATATATATATATATATATATATATATATATATATATATATATATATATATATATATATATATATATATATATATATATATATATATATATATATATATATATATATATATATATATATATATATATATATATATATATATATATATATATATATATATATATATATATAATATATATATATATATATATATATATATATATATATATATATATATATATATATATATATATATATATATATATAAAGCAAGCATAATAAAACAAACATTTTCCAATTTAAAATTAATAATGTTATATTTAATCTATAACAACTTTAATTACATAGCGTTAAGCTAAAAAAAGTACATACTTTTTTTTAGCTTCACGCTGTATCCCACACGAGGCAGGGTAGGCAGACGGAACCCGGGAAAGTAGTCTTAAGACACTCCGTTCCACTTCCTTTCCGAGGCATTGCGTGTTGAGTAGCGTACTAGATGCCGCGCTTTGTTATATTATTTAGAAGAAATAAAACATTAAATATTATAATTGAAACTATGAAATATTTCATTCCTCGACTGGGGATCGAACCCAGTACCTGTCGGTTACAGTCACACTCTTATGCCGCTGCGCTACGACAGGCCTAAATCCTTATTTTAATCTTTACACAAACAGATGAAAATCAAATAAAATAGTAATGAAAAAGAGCTCTGTCATGGTGTAGGGTGCCAGTGTAAAGCAAGAGATTGTGGGATCGATCCGCACTCGTTGAATATTTCATATTTTTTAATTTTGTCAATAAGGCAAAAGCGCGACGTTCAGTTCTGCCAATCAACGCCGCGGCAATTGGTAGTAAGTGTCTTAACACAAGGTTACGAAGTTCCGTGAGCCTACCCTGCCACGTGCGTGAAGCTAAAAAAAATATAATGAATATATTCTGTTGTGATCAACCTAAAAGATTCACTTAAATAAATCAACACAAGTTGAGATAACTTTACACTACTGTTAAGTGGACGGACATATGTGGCTACGAGACATTTTTTTGCTTCTCCTGCCCTTAGTTATTCATCAGTGTTTGTTTTGTCTAAAATAATGAATGTACAACTAGCAGGTGGCTCATGCAGTAAAGCAAGCGACGTTGAGTGGGGAACGGCAATATTTGCAATAAATTATCGACGAAGGTCAAAATTTACCTCACAAAAGTATTTCAGGGATTAAATAATGTACATTTACTTGTGAAGTGAAAATTGATTGAAAATTATTACAATCTTTTTCAGATTTCCTTAACACTATTTTTTATTATTTTGTTCTTTTATATTTATCATCAATTTATATGTATATACCTATATAATTATATATTTGTTTTGTCTGTGGTACATTGTTTTCGCAATCTGTGGTACTTTGTTATTGTACTTTGTGTGTTCATGTTAAAGTGAGTTTTTAGTAGTACAAAATCAGAACTTAAGTCTCGAAGGTGACGGCCCTGGTACATCGTTTAATCTTTCTTCTTCCGTCATTATGGTCATCTGGTCTCCTGGTTGATTTAAGCCATCAGGTTGTTGAGCAGAAGTGGCATGCGATCCCACTAATGATCTCAAAGCAGTTGACGTCAGCGTCAGCAAATATTGACGTCAACCCTTTTATTTATAACAATAAAGACTTCGGATCGATGTATGTATATAGTGTAAGATTATCACGAGTAGCTTTTTTTTCTTAACTGCTGTTGACCTGGGATGGTCTTTACAGCGTCACCGGGCGTGGAGAGGCGAATATCTTTTGTGTGCTAATCAGGGTGGTCTGTGACCGTCTAACCCCGTCGCGCCGAGGCGCGGACGTGTTGTGAGAAATGACTGGCCTTGTCGCCTCTTACGGCGGCGAATATGTCTAGGGACTGAGGAATGCAACCTGCCTATATACTGGGTGTTTGCAACAGTGATTGGGTCGTCCGGGTCTAGGAGGACGCTATGAGGGTATTGAAGAAGCGGGTGTAGAAATAATCACTCGTATATACCACTACCCCCCACAATGAATTTTAGAAAACTAGTTGTCATCAATCGTTTTCGTACTAATATTTTAACAATAGTAAATTGTAATTTAGCTCAAATTAATTTAAGTTTTATGATTGACATGAAAAAAATGTAAGATTGATAACTATCTATTTTATTATATTTATTGATAACTAGATATTAATTCGTAATTTATAAACTACATACCACATTTCTTTATTAAAGTTGTCGTTGCGCCGTTCTGTATATACACGAAACCCGAAATACCACTAAAATCAAATGGAATGGAATGGAAATTGTAATGATTCTGTGCAAAACCATTCTGCTCTATTTCAACTTAGCTTTTTAGTTAGAGCGTAGGAAAGTTTTAAATATAACAAACTACGTATTTCATATCCGGTACATCCATTGTTATTCTAGGGACTATAGATCGCTTAAATTATTATGTTTAATTTGTGAGATGTTATTGTTTAACTTATCATATACAAAGTTTAACTAAATTAATAACGACCCGGGGATTGTAATGACTTCCGAGCTAGTATAACTATTAAAGTAATATCTATATTAAATGTATTAATAAACGTTTGTTTTATTTTACGTTATATGAATATTTCTGTACTATAAAATACTACAAATATTTGACTTCATTTCAATATTGAAATGTGTCTGACTGCATATATTCGATTATAGTAAATGCAATCCTCTAGAGAATTGCTTTTGTCAACGAAAAGAAGCGAATACATCATTTTTGGAAAAAATAGTGTCTGTCTTTGCACAATCTTTTTACTTTACATGTACAATATCTCCTGAATTAATAACCCAATTTTAATAGTGGTTTTTTGCTGTTTTTTAAAAATAAGATTATGAGCAATTTAAGAGCTACAAGCGATTTACCAAGATGAGGTCGTGATTATTTGGTTTAGGGATTTTTTAAAAAAATATATATTTATTGTTTAAATAAAAAACATATTTATTGTCATACAGTAGTACCAGGTTGTAAACTGTTCTAGAATGCATAATGCCTTATCACAACACTCAAGTGAAAAATGTAGTGCGTTAATAATAAATGATGATCAGCTTTACGCTGTATCCCCAAAATGACTAGTAGGCAGAGGGAATTTGGGACTTCCGGTTTAATTGAGGCATTGCTTTCCTTTGTTACCAGAGCGAAGAAATAAAAACATAAAATATTTAGGTTTTGAAATATTAATTATTTCATTTCCTGTAGTGGGAATCGAACCCGCACCTGTCTCGTTTACAGTCACACGCTTGTGCCGCTGCGCGGATGTTAATAAATTATTTATCCCATCATATTGTGGTGGTTTTAAAGCGTAAAGCTAAAAAAAATGCACTTCTGACAAATTACTAAGTACCCTACGACTTTAATCTATTTTAAATCTTCTCTGGCGTACCTTTAATATTTGTTGAACAAGATGAGTATGGCTAGACGGTGTTGTATTTATTATTCATCCTTTAATACATGTAAAACTAGCTTACTGTTCGTCCCTCTCGTGATTATTTTGAGTATTTTTTATTCAATTTTAAAGTATTTTTAAAATTTAAGTACATGGAAATTAAATGCTTAATGTATAAAACCTATAAGAATGCTTGGCTTTGCTTATATATATATATATATATATATATATATATATATATATATATATATATATATATATATATATATATATATATATATATATATATATATATATATATATATATATATATATATATATATATATATATATATATATATATATATATATAAGCAAAGCCAAGCATTCTTATCATGGTAATATTCTTGAATTAAATAATATGCATTGTCCAACAATATATTTTAACTTTAATTTATTTAAGTGGCTCGGCACTGTATCCCCTTTCCCACTTTCCGCCATAGTGAGACATTGCGTGTTGTGTGGCTAAACTCAACGCTGCGCTTTTCCTTGATGGCAGAGCGCAGAAAATAAAAATACTAAATACAACATTTTTTCACGTAGAAATCAAATGACACACCCCTTTACACATAATCGTACATTTTTGTCAATTTAACATAGTCTTTCAGTAAGTTTTTCAGAAGATATGTAAGCCAATTTCAATTTAATCAATGACAAAAGGAGTGAAAAGATTACGGGAATATTTTATATCTTAACTTAAAATAGAAAAGACGTTGACATATTCAATGCGAGTAAGGCGGAAATTAAAGTTTTATGAATATCGTGGAACATTTTAAAGATTATATTTTTTGTTTGAAGCAATATCCTTTGAAAATATTATAGATTCTAGAAGATCGCATTTAGAAATTAGATTTAGAAAGGCGAAAAAAAATACAATCTTTGTTACGTATAAAAAAGTACAATAAGGTTGTCATGCTGCAGATACGCTATTTTGCGACTGAACTGATTGAACATTGTTGAGGATTCTATTCTTACTTGGGGGAATGAAATATAAAATATTTTATTTTTTCTTCTATGAATTTTGTACTAGATTCTGAATTTCCCTCTGCCAACTCTGTGTAAGATACAGCGTATATACACTAAACTATACCTTGATAGCACTTAGTAAATATAGTATTCTAGTTTTACTTATTTTTTTTCTGTGTTATATACATTAAATATATCTTAAAATATAGGTATAATGAAATTATAACTCACAAAAACAAAATAATAATTTAAGCTATAAACAATTTAAAGAAAAATAATATTTTTCAAAAAGAAATAATGTTTTTTTTTATTTAAATTTATTTTGATGCAAACATAATTCTATAATATTAAAGCAAAACACTTTAGTCGTTGAACAAGTTTTTCTTTAGTACCACTCATAATTAGCAGATAGTTTATATTTTTCTAGTAGCAAGCAAGGAGGAAAATATTAATTGCTTTAAATTTAAAGCGAGGGCGGGTTCCAAATGAAATGTTGATTTTAAGCTTCCTGTTCCAACGGCAGATGAAACAAAATATACGTTCATTAGCGTGCTCCGAAAATTATATTACTACAGTACTTGATTATATTATTGGATTCCGTATTCCGAACTGCCTCGTCTTGATTTTGTACAAATTGGTGATATGTTATGCTGTTTCCAATAAATTCAGATTTCGAAACATAGCATTTATTATGTAGTAGATTTTTTTGTTTGTATGAATTTCTTATTCAATATATTTAATTTAGGTCAAAAGAACTGTGTCTAGGGAAAAAATTAAACTTTTATCCATCTGTTGGTGTATCAAAACCATTCATCTCGAGAAAGCGGGGAGGTAACAACTTCAAATTATTATCAAATATTCCACTCCTAGGCATTTTCAAGTACAAAAAGAAAATAAGTATACGCAGTCAAAATATATAACAATTTATGCTTCGCTTTTCTACATTTTGCACGAAGTTCGCCGTATAAGTAACGTTTATAAGGTTACTTTCCATGGAAGTCATGAAATGAGCGCAAAATGATAATTTACAATACAAATAAAGAAAAAAAATGTATATATTGATAGTACATACCTACTGTTTTTTTAAATAAAATATCCAATTTTATCAACGATTCAAAAGTGCTTGTAATGGCCTAATTGAATAAAGACTATTTTGATTATGATTTTTGCTTATGCATATAATGGTAAACTCGTATTTTGGTTATGTCATACACGGAGTATATCAGTCAATTTTGGCTTTGTTAACTTTACATAAGTCCTACTTGAAGCCTGTCGTGGCGTCGTGGCGCAGCGGCACAAGCGTGTGACTGTTACCAACAGGTTCTGGGTCGATTCCCAGTTGAGGAAATGAAATATCTGATATTTTCAATTTAAATATTTAATGTGTCATTTCTTCGCTCTGGTAATAAGGCAAAGCGCGGCGTTGAGTTCCGCCACTCAACACGCAATGCCTCTAATTCGGCGGAAAGTGAGGAACAAAAGTAGAAAGGAGTGACTTTACACTAGGTTCCCGGCTTTCCTCTGCCTACCCTGCATCGTGCGGGATACAGCGTGAAGCTAAATAAATACCATTACCTATAAAAATTAAAAACATCTTAAGTATTTTTTTTTATTTTATCTAAGCAGGCCGAGGAAATACAAATAATTTAAACTATAATCATTTTAATCCTCACTTATTTCGTTTATGATCAGATGATATTTGACCGTCACGATGACCAAAGTTCAGGTTTAAGTTTTCAATACTAGTTTGTTTTTTTTCATTACATTGTCAATATAACATAAAAATTTAACATAATGGGCCCTAAAATTAGTCTAGGCTTTAGACATTGCAAGCTTTGTATCTGGAGTGCCTATTTTTAGACAGTCGATCGGCTTCCCATCAATATCTACGCGGTAACTATTACTCAATATCGGTCAAGTGGAACATCCCAATTTACAGCTACATTGAACGAAATCGATTGAATCTTTGAAACGTTATCGTCCGTTGAATATTAAAAGCGGATAAGATGGAGAAGTAAAAATAAAAAGCATAAAATCTTTTTGGACAATTTGGTATAATTCTTCGATAGAATATTTGAAATTAATTCTAAAATATTTATAGTGATGTGAGGCCGAATATAGTGGCGCAGGGGCATAAGCATGTAGCTAAGAACGTGACAGGTTATGGGTTCGATTCCCACTCGAGAAAATTTAATTGTAATTAAAAAAAAAGCGCGGCGTTAAGTTTCGCCACTCAACACTCACCACTCAATGCCTTAAATTTGTCTAAAAATGGGGAACGGAACGAAGTGCCTTAACACTAGGTTCCCAAGTTTCTTAACTCCACCGTATGCGGGATATAACGTGAACCTAAGCAATAATTAATAACATTCATATTACATTTATTACATCGCGTCAATCGCTTAAAATTTAAAGATGATAAAAACATATATATCTATAACATAAAATTTTTTTGATCGTCTTCTTATTCATACCTATACACCATTAGGGTGGCGGTGGTGTTTAGTTCCGCTACTCAACCCACATTGCCTCTAGAATTTGGCAGTAAATGGGAAACGGAACGGAGTACCTCAACAGTAGGTTCCCAAGTTCCCTCTGCCTACGCTTCTATGTGCTACGTGAGATCCTGCGTGATTATATAAGTCTATAGTTGCAACATAATTATAATTTGAGTAAGCCCTGTTTTATTTTACCATTTAAAATTATGAGGTAAATTATGTACACTGTAAATACAGTGTACAGTTATGGAAGTTGGCATTAAGTGAGAACTTACAATACAAAAGATGAAAAAAAATTCTAAAAGTGAAAAATTATAGGCTTTTCATGGAAAAAGGTAATTACAAATTTATATTTGTAGTTAATTTAATAAAAATCTACAATTTTGAGATTTGGCAAAAAGTGCGAAACTGCAATAAAAATAAAGTAATAAACCAAAAAGATGTATCCATGCTACAGATAAAAAAATTACAAACCTCTAGCCGTAATTTATTTCATACAAAATGAGTGAATTTTCATATTTAAGTAAGTTTAATGGGAACAACAGCTATAAGCTGTTGTTCCCGTTAAACTGCAATCTTTAAATTGGCACGAAACCCTTGGTATGCGAGTCCGACTATCATTTGACCAGTTTTTTAACTAAAAACATATTAAAAATCAGCATCACGTCCAGTAATTATTTACTCAAAAACATTGTGTGACAAAAAATTAACGTCAAACACACACATAGAAAATATGTTGTCTGTTTGTCTGTGTATGACATATTAGGAGGCAGGCGCCAATAATACAAAACAACTCAATTTTTATTGTAAGATGAATCATTTTTCTTATATTTTGACCATTAAATAAGCAACTTTTTACCTACGAGTATATAAAGTTATAATACTTTACTATTCTAATGCGTAAATAATATTTCAACTCTGGAACAAAGAATATAAATTGTGAAATAATTTTCATTTTCTTTCTCGTAGGAATATTGGCAAATCCTCTTTTAGTGCTTCCTCAAACTCTCTAAGGAATCTATATATCTAATTTCAGGTTTATAGGTCAGGAAGTTTTGACTTTGCGTTGACTGTCAGCCAGTCACTCGTTAAAAGGATCGGTTTATATTTAATGATCGGTAAATAATTTATATAATTATATGTTTATAATTATAGAATTTTATTATAAGTAATCTTACGATAATTACTTTCTCATCAAGAATTTTATTAGTATATATATATTTTAATAATATTCTATTTGTCATTACATAACAAGAAAATATATATTATAAAAAATATACAGAAATCTACAAGAAACTTTGAAATGCTGCTGCAGGAAACCAAATGAAGCGATAACAGTCATATTATTTAAACTGCTCTTTAACGGCATGCATATAAATGCAAAGATAACAGTAATTTTGAGCAAATGAGAGACAATTCTAGGGCGATTTATCTTCGACTCACTAGAATAATACTGAGAACGAACGTTTTCGATTGCTATTTCATATTAGAAAATCTTATACTGTACGCTAGACACGTTAGTTAGAACAAAGTTCTATATTTCATAGTTCTAGTTGAGGTGTCCCTAGTTATGCTTTCAGTAGTTTTTACAATCGCTATCAAACCTCAACTTTTCTTTATATATTATCAGTCCTCCACTTTTGTAACCTACAATGCAACAAAGGGGTTTCAAAAATAATACTAGTATATCTGTGGCACCGTAGCTCTTACATTCTTTTAAATTTTGCTTGTTTATAAATTCTAGATCTTGTGTAAATGAAAGATACAACTTAACGAGGCAATTTTTCTTGCCGTCAAAGTGGGACGACATTATAACTATCGCATTTACAGTCACTTAAAAAAATTGCACTCCGGAAGTGCCGGCAGAAGAGAAAACTTGAATATTAACGCTGTGCACTTTTAAAATTTTGGAATGGTCAAGGAATAATTATGCGTAAATTGTTTTAATTATCAGTATGAAAGTACTATCATTTATGTGGTAGAATAAAATATTCATTTATTGCGCTATTGTACGCAAACGTGACACAAACATGACATCGCCGTCTAAACGACATAGCAGGCGCAGGCACACATTTTCGCCACGCCGTAGAAAGAGAGGGGGATACGTCCTCTCCAACGCCGCGCCGGCTGTTTACTCTCCCCGTCTTACGAAATTTCGATCAGGTCACGTGTCCGGACGCATTTAGAACTTGTAGTTGTAGAAGATGAGTTTAGAAGTTTTTTCCCCATTCCAAAAAAAATTGCTCAACGCCGCTAAAGAAGTTTTCATTTCAAAAAGCAGTCTCAATCTACATTCTTGAAAACTATGAAGCTTATCTATCTTGCAAAACACCTTTAAGTCTTAATACAATTTAAAATATGCTTTGTAGCTAATCTTGCAAACTATCTATAACAAACAAAGAACAATTTTATAGTCAGCTTACAGTTATACTTGCAGTTACTGTATAACTTTTAAACTTGCGACTTTCATTCCATAGTTTTTCTTAGTACTTATTCGGAGATAAAATATTAAAACAATATAAAAGAAATTATAAACGTTGTTTCAAATGTTTTATGGCCGTGTCCTTTTTTTGTACATAACAATTTAATATATATCTTTTTATTACCTACCCGTGGCTTCGCCCCCGTGCTCCTTGAAAATATCTCTAAATTCGTATTAAATGCAAGAAGTCGTTTTGTTGGTTACATCTAATCAGTAAACATTATGTAATAAACTTAGCCATACAAATGAATGCTCAGCTACCGTAACATTGAATCCCGAAGCCCTCGACTTTGGTAATCAAATGTTCTCCTCTCTCCATTCTTCACTTACAGCCGAATTTGAAGCAATGCGTGTTGCGTGGCAAAATTTAACGCCAGTCTTTGATAGCTTGTTACTAGCTCAATGAAACGACAACATGGATTAACATGCACCATTTAAATATTTTATCTCTGTGCCCACGCGTTACGATAAGCCTCAAGTTATATAACGTGCATTTTAAAGCGATTAGTACGTACGTTTTATTAAAATTACTATACTCTAAAATTTACATTTCATTTAAAAATCAAAACATTTAGAATGTTTCAAACATAAATAAATGTTAAACTTAGTTTCATACCTTAATCCTTGCCCACGTACAAACGAGAGACGAGTGTAAATGATTCAGTGTAATTCCTATGAGGTCAAGCCCACACTGCCTGAATAAAGAATGAGCGTCCGCAAGTGTGTCTGCATGTGCACGGCCGAGAGCCATTTGGTAATCTCGATGTTAGATAGAAACTCTTCGCTTTTTTTTCTTTCTGTGATAGTACCGATATTACAGAAGCATCAACTTAAAAGTGATTACGGCTTACTTACTCTACTCATTATTTATAATTTTAAGATAGATAGTCTATAGATTATCTGATATTGACTATAGTCACTTTTGACACAACATGTTAAGTGATAGATAGATACATATAAATAACATAGCGGTAGTAAAGTGAACTATAGATAAGAATTGTGATAGTTAAAGATTATACTTCTTTTGCGTGGATTGCTTATATTTACTTTAAAAAATCATTTTCGTTAGGTCTAGGCTTCTGTTTCAACACTAAGTACTTTTTGTTTCTCCCCAAATAACAGCGCAAAAATAAAAGGAATAAGAATCACATTACATTACATTACTATTAACTTCAGAAAGTTATTATTTAAAATCATTTTAAACATGTTTTGGCACTTAGTAATATGAAATTTGTATGCTGCGGTCAGTGAAGGTGGTCTCGAGGGAAGTGAGACTGGGATTTAATGGCTAGTACAGTATCTGCCCACGGGAGTTGTTTTCATATTGAATTTATGTACTATGATTTGCTTGGCTTTATAGATTAATAAACGTTAGAGAGTAGTGCAACAGTTACTTTCTTGCATTATTCCATGTCTAGCATAATTTGATTGATTTTGCAAATCAGCTATAAGTCAAAAAAATTTAATTTACTATTTATTTATTTTTTGTAATTTGTGTTATTCCACGATTAAAAAAAATACGTGTTAGGATTTGAACCTGTCACGTAGAGACGTACTGCAACTCTGACCATTTCCCATAACGATGGCTGCAGACATCTAAATATATGATATAAATAACTTTAAAAAAAAACCTTACTTAATATATGTTATATACGAGGTAACATGAACATTCGAAAAAGAGACGAAACTCGATTCAAAGGGCAGCCGCTCCGCGCTGATTTACAGCCAGGACCCGTGAATGTCCTCATTTAAATGAAAATTATACACATCTCTCTCTCGGTCACGGGCCTCGCTCTCGTAAAGCAACTGAATTATGACCTAGAGATATTCCAGCGAAGGTAACCGCTCCGCTCTTGAAATTTTAAATACCCGTGTTGTGAATTTTTGAAACATGCTACCTACAGGTTTGATATAAACACTGCTCATAAATATTCAAATGTGTTGAACTTCAAAGTATTTTGTATATTACTACTATTTATTTGGTAATATTTTATTTTTTTACAATGAGAATTACTTTTCCATGGTTTTAACATGCAAGTGCCGGATGCATCACAATCTGAATTATTTAATAGGGCTATTTTAAATGTGCATTAACGCTTGTCTACAATTTTCGATATTCTATTTTCATCTAACCAAGTTTAAAACAGTTCTAGTAGTACCATCAAGGTACGTTCTAGAAATAAAAATATTTTAGCAAATTCTGGTTTTATAGGACAATACTCTGAGATAATATTTTTTAAATTTCCAAAAAAAATATTTAATTTAACCACAATCAGTACGAGTTACATAATACAAATATAAACTACCGGTGTGTGTCATAAAATGTAACCTTCACCCAGTTTATATCTAATTTGCTTGTTTTACTTTAATATTAACTCCGTTGGCTCTCGTGATAAAAATGCCGGCACCACATTTAACGAATAACATTTTATAACTGAAGTGGCTTGTTACATGTCGCACAGTTATATTTATTTATTTCTGCTCTCTTTGAACACTATGTAGTTTGTACTTGTTGTTTTTATAAAGAGATTACGTTTTATAGTTATGAACTCAACTCTATTAAGAGTGAAAGTGGAAGGAGTTCACATAATTATATAAAATATTTTTTGTCACACATTTTTCTGCATTAAATAGCGTTGATAGAAATAATTAGATGCAAAAAAATATTTGTTCGAAACATAATAATGTTAAAAATAAATAAGTGATTATATACTGATAATCCGTCCGTAATCCGTCATCTTTTATCATCGTCTGTTATTGACCACTGAATTATAACTTATGTTATAAAAATCATCATTTATTCATTTATTATACATATTTGATTGAAGCAGCAGCAGAACGTTGCGAGCCGGTAGCTTATGTTCATTCAACGATTTAAAAGTACTTACAATAGTCTATTTGAATAAAGAAGAACATTTTGAATTTGGTTTCGAATTTCATTTTCTATTTTATTTATTTAACAAAGGTACGGTGTGATTTTTTAATAACCATCACTATAGCAGAAGTTATAATAATGTTCAAGGCTGAGCACTAAAATTAAAAAAAAATCCTTTTTATTTGCTATCTTATCTTATTCACGATTACGTTCGAGGAAACCTGACAACTTAGAGTTGAGACGTGCCTTCTTAAGGCATTACGTGGTGAGTAGCGGAATTTAACGCCGAGTTTTGCCTTGTTACCAGAGCAAGGATAGGAACTATGAAACATTTTATTTCTTCGAGTAGGAATAGAACTCACAACCTGTCCCATTTACACTAACCTCAATATTATTTTATTTCAAATAAAAAATATTTAACATAGGGCAGACTTAGTGTAATTTGCAAATGAAAATAACTTAGCTAATGAAATTTCACTTAATAATAATACCAAACATCTGGAACTTTAATTGAAATAGTTCGGGCTATTTGCTAAGGTCAAAGCACGTTCTTGTAATCACAATATGTACTTGATATTGGATGTTACCAGCTTCTTGGGAAAACTCGGAGCACTTTCGAGCAACATATTTCATTTGCGTCTGGTATGAAACATGAATTGGCCGGTCATTTTATTTCGGTTCACCTAAGATTGACCTAGAAACGTTATGGCCAAATCAAGCAATGTGTGCTGATTTAAAAGGCGATTGGGAAAATTATAATTATGTTATTTATATTACGACTACTGTTATAAGAAAATTAAGCAATAATAAAGCATATGTGGCTGTTGGAAATATAAATAAGAATTAGAACGTGTAGGTGTAATTGTTTCCTACGTTTTGTTAAAAATAAATATTTTTATATTTCTTTATTAATATGATAAGATAACAGGATGGACAGAAAATATCTGGTGTCTAGACTGTGTCTGTCTGTTTTTGTTTTCTGCTCGAATTTGGAACACTGTTAGTTGATTGACGGCCCTTCATGCCGCAGTTTGTTCAACCGGAGTAAGTAAAATTAAACGCACGTCACGTTACAGTCAAACGCTGCCAACACACACGACGGCTTCAATTGTTTTGTAATATTGATCTAGCTAACATATTATTAATTATTTCATTGATTTAGTTTCTTATCATGATGTTTTACTGCTATAATAATACCTCGTTCAATAATAAAGGCCAGTCCTTAATCATTGAACGAGCATATGTTGATATCAATAAGTTAGAATTAGAGGGCCATATGAAAGTTATGGCACTTGTTCGCTATCCAAGGGCGAAAAGCGAAACATTTTATATCAGTTATATAAGTTTTTGCTTATTGCTCGCTTTGGAAATACATTAACCAAACCTTGTTTTATTAATAATGAATAATAGTAAGAGGTACTGGTATTTTTCTGGATTGATGTGTGACGGAACAGAATTATTATTTTATTCTTCTTTCGCCGCTACGGCTTTCACTATTATTTTTAAGAAAATGTATGAAAAGAACTGGTTTTACTTGGTATCTGGCTGCTGTAGTTAGTTTACGGATGATATGTTTACGTGATAATATTTTAAGATAATTTTGATTAATATAAATAAGATATTGAATTGCATTTATTTAAGAATTCAATACGATATATTGCATTTATTTAAGAATTCAATAAGATATATTGCATTTATTTAAGAATTAAAATAAATATATTAGTGCACGATCATTATTTTGTATAGGTTTCTTATTAATTATTGGGCATATTGTTTTGAATTTAGAATTGTTATTACTGATTTTTTATATATTTTTTAAAGTTTGAGACAAATATTAAAATAAATTAACAATTAATTGCACTCTTTGATTCAAATACTGTTTATTTAAACTTTATTTTACAACTACCTAACCTATAACGATTCTCCTGTACATCTCTACCGCTTGTGGTGTACTCTCTTGGTTGCACGCTCGGCTCAAGCATGACAATCAATAAATAAGTTATCTTAATCTATATAAATCTTAAAATAAAGTTATCACGTTATTGTTTAATATTTTATTTTAATTATTACAATAACTCAAAACAAATAATCAAATGATAGCACAATACTCAGCTGTATCCTGCACATGGCAGGGTAGACAGAGGGAACTTGGGTACCTAATGTTAAGATACTCCGTTCCTTTTCACTTTCCGCCGAATTTGAGGCATTGCGAGTTGAGTGACGGAACTTAACACCGCGCTTTACCTTGTTACCAGAACGAAGAAAGGGAAACATTAAATATTTAAATAGAAAATATTAAAATCTCATTTCCTCGAGTGGGAATCGAACCCACAACCTGTCGTTTACAATCACTACAGGCCTTTGATAGCACAATGTTGTATTTATTATATATTTACTATAATATAAAGCTACAATTTACTATCTTGGCTTTATGCAACTTCTGCTTCTACAAGCTTAGTACCTAGACGTGACCACGGCCGATAAGACAGACAGATCGCCATGCACTTACTAGATAAATAGAAGCGCTTAACTTCTGAGTGAAGAGATATTGTTAGATTATCCGTACAATGAGACTCGTGTATTTTAGATTTACACATGCTGTAACTATCTAAATTGTGAATTAGCTTACATTTTATATTGTTACTGACTTTATTTCTGATACTTTATGTCGATGGCATATAGGTACACTTTTTATATTTTTTGGCAGTCTATTGTTTAAATTATATAAATAGTTCTTAATGTTATAATGTATTTACATCATTATTTAGAATTCCTTTTTTTTAGCTTCACGCTGTATCCCGCACGAGGTAAGGTAGGCAGACAGAATCTGGGAACCTAGTGTTAAGACTCCGTTCCACTTCCGTTCCCAATTTTCGAGTGGCGGAACTCAACGCCGCGCTTTGTCTTATGACCAGAGCGAAGAAATGAAACATTAAATATTTAAATTGAAAATATTAAATAAATATTTCATTTCCTCGACTGGGGATCGAACCCAGAACCTGTCGGTTACAGTCACACGCTTGTACCCTGCGCCACGACAGGCCTCAGTTGTTTAAAACGAATAAAAATTTTTAGCAATATTAAAATTTTCAATTGTATGAAATATTTCAGTGTAACAATGTATGAAATATGACTGCATAATTTTATGCATCTGAAAACCTGAATTGTGTTTGTTCATTTTCACGAGTATCTCAGCCACTAAGCTAGATACTACGTAGCTTCTTTTATTACATCTCATATTAACTAACAATGTTTCACGCTTACACTTACTTCCCTGCTTTGTGAAGAATATAATTTTAAAGGAATACTATCTTTTAAATAGAAATAAAGTTATTACTAACAGAGGCACCATATAATATACAGGAATTTTATGTCTTAAAATATAAAAATATTATTTCTATACAAAAATGTTGTTTAAATATATCTTCTAAGATTAATTAGTGCTGAGAGTAAATCAGTAAGTTAATGTAATTAATGTTTATCATAATTGGCTATTCTAAATAATAATCATTCTTAGTTATACTTTAGTTTCATCACAAAATTAAATTGCTCGTATAGATTTTCAAGTTTTTCTTAATAATGATAATAAAATATACCGGTCAAGCGCGAATCAGACTTTTTCACAGAGACTATCTTCTTATACTTCTATACTAATTTAAAGTTTACAGATCAATCAGAAATATAACTTATAAAAGATAACAAGCTTAAGTCTACAGACATATGTATGTACTCAGTTTTCATTTAAATTTATATTTTTCGGATTTTGTTGCTTTATTTATGCTGCAAGTATAAGTTCTTGCCAAATTTTAGAATTGTAGGTCTACGAGAAATACTAACAATAATGATAATCTTTATGATACACCCCAAAATATAAAACAGGATACTTAGGAATAAGTAAAAAAGAAATGTACAAAAGGCGACCTTATCGCTCAAACTGTGATCTCTTTCAAGCCACCTTAATGCGGATGTTAAGGGGAGGAAAAAGAGTTAGGGGGTGTGATTATAACACAAAACAATATTAGAATGCTAAAAACAGTATACATATTTTATACTATGTTTAAAGTATAATTCAACACTTAGGAAAATATTTTTAAAATTAGTACAGTACAGATAATAATAATAAATACATACGAGTATAGGGAAGAAAAGATAAAATAATAATAATAAAATATAAGACGCTCAGAGATGAAAATGTTATTTTAGGAGTCGCTTGAAAATCGGTAATGATTTTACCTGTCTAATGCTCAAGTTGTAATTGTGATAGAATAAAAAGGAAGTCGAATGTAGAGGAATATTCAGAGTTAAATTTTGATTTCAAAGCAAGAGCCGGAAATGTAAACGCCCCAAAAACGGCAACACTCTTTTAAATAAAACAACATATTTGCAAACACAAATTTGCAAGTAATTATGCTTATAATATATAAAAATACTCCAGATATAAGTTTGTGTTTTTTATGAAATACATATAGCTACACTTTAACTTTTTTGATTATTTACTTTATTTCTTGCAAATTTCACTTTGAGAATCGATAAGCAATGTTTATTATTTAGACGTTATATTAAATAATAATATAACGTCTAAATAATAAACATTGCTTATTCTCTCTCAACTGTCTAAAGAATTATAAAAACTTGTTGACAATTAAGTCCTGACAGTAGGTGTTGACAAAAGCAATAAATCTTTTATCTACATAGGTGTAAGTAATGTTTTATTTATGTGGTTTTCAAAAGGGTTGGGAAAGCAAAGGATTGACAGCGTAACAAACCGTCTGTATAAATGTGCGTCACATTAGCATTTTATTCGATCACTGAAATGGTGAATGTAAATGTTATACACCAAGATGTTCGTACGAATTAAAATATTAATTAATTTAAGCATTTGTTAATAAGTAAATTTATATGTCATTATATTTTAATAAAAATTGTAACATGCACAAAACTCACTTACTCTTTTTATTCTAGACTTGTTCTCAATGCGGATTTGGGTTCTAGTCACTCAGGGGACACCGTTGCCACCAAAGACCCCTCCCAAGCAGCCATATATTGTTAAAATTTCTCACGGATGGAGATGAGGAGAAAGGGATATCCTTGTTCCTATCCACTCTGTCGTTGTAAAAGCCAGTAGGGCCTAACCTACAGCGCTAACTTCATCGGTATTTAGTCCAGCGATGAACGATGATTAAAAGTGTTTCATTTAAAATGTGCAACAATCACGAAAATCAAAACTCACTCACTCATTATTAAGTTAATATCATTTTTTCATGTATGCAGTCCGGTGAAGTTAAAAAAAATACAAATACATAACAGTTATGCTTGTGTGCTACGCCGTAGCCCAAATGTTCTACAAATGAAATTGTTTTTAAATCGACCCTGGGCAAGTCGAGTTTGCCTTCAATTGTTTTGTTTTTAAATTTAAAAAGACAAAATATGGGTTTAGTTCAAACTAGTAAAAAGACTTCTATCTATACAGAAAGTCACACGTGTACTTTTTGTCAACAACTATAAAAAGAAAACTGAGAGATTTGCACATCCCAGGACAAATGGAGAGAAAAGGTAAATAGTCAATTTTGTTAACAGTGAACCATGATATGTGAATGGTAAAAAGATATTAAAACTAGTGAACGTTTTAAACATTTTATGCTTTGTAATAAAATGCAAAATTTATGTTATATTAATCATAATCATAATAGGTAAAAATAATTGCAGGTCAAGCTGTATTTTATACAAATAGAGGAACATACTGGTCATATATTAATTACACTAAATAATATTTGAACTGTATATTCATATTAGTTTGCCATTTATATTTCATATTTTCATTATATGCTATCTACTAACAAATAACATCAATGACTTAAATGAAACACTTTTAACCTTATTAATCGCGTATATTGAATGGTAAACATATTTTTTGGAAACCCGACGTTTCGAACACTTTACAGTAGTCCTTGGTCACGGGTAGACTATATTATTATATCAAACTACCGCCAACGATTCCTTAATTGCCTCGCGTACTGCCCTGGGTTCTTGCAGAATGAGCTTAATGTATTTGGTTCTCTGGTGTGAGTTCTATAATAATAATATAATATTACCATACGCGATTAATCCGGTTAAAAGTGTTTAATTTAAAATGTGTAACAACCGTGAAAATCAAAGAAATTATTATCAATGCCTTAAATTTCTCGATTACGAAATATTTCTCGATTAACCATTTCTTGAATTTGTAATTAAAAATTTTCGCTTACCGAAAGTTCCGTTCAATTTCCTAATAAAGAGCTGATATTATTGTGCAATTAAAATATTTCACTATTAAAAAATTCGAATAAAAACAAAAAATATCTACTTCTTTTTGCATAATTATTTTTAATTTGGTACAAATTGTATAAATTAAGGCGAAATACTTAAAACAAAGATACCAACCCAACTTAGACAAAGACCCGAATTGTAAATGTCAATCAGGTCGTTTTTACTTTCAACCATCAAAAATAATGAGGAGCTTATTCAAAATGATATTTTCAAAGATAATTGAATCGTTGACATAAATATTAGCACAGTTTTTATGTATAAGATGGTGTCGTGGTGATGTAGTTTGTTTTTCCATTTTTTTTATTATCATTATACTTTACATAGAATCGAACAAGATATCTATACTAATATATACTTAGCTTCACGCTATATCGCACATGACAGGGTAGGCAGAGCTTGGGAACCTAGTATTAAGACACTCCGTTCCACTTCCGTTCCCCAGTATCTGCCGAATTTGAGGCATCGCGTGCTGAGTGGCGAAAATCAACGCCGCGCTTTTGGCTTATTACCAGAGCGAAGACTTGTAAACATTAATTATTTAATTTAAAAATATTAAATATTTCATTTCCACGAGTGGGGATCGAACCCACAACCTAGTCGTTTACAGTCACGTGCTTAAGCCGCTGCGCTACGACAAGCCTTAGAAGTAATTATTGAAGATTGTCACAGAAGTAATTATTGTAATTATAAAATGCTAGGATGTTTTAGTACTTTTTGTAGGAACTAAAAATCTTTTCCAAAATTACATATATTTATGTATTTATAGCATATATTATTTCGTTACGTACCAACATATTTTCGTGTCGCTTCACAGATTTGATTTATTGACAGAAAAGCAAACGTCACGTCAGTTTTCTTATTGCTTATTTCCCAATATACAGAACCGGAAATATTAGAAATTTCCTACAAATTTCCAGTTATAATTCAGCAGTAATATAATAATATGTGTACATTATTTACGAGTACATATCCTTATATAAGCAAGGTCCAAACGACGCTGACATTTGTTACTAAGGGCGACCTGTAGCTTCGGTTTATATGGAAATTATATGGGGCACCCCGCTTTGGGGAGGATGTGACCTTCCCTAAGGTAGTAACTAAATTATTAACTCGTGATATTTCGACGTAGGCTCCATTGTAAAATTTACAACACATGGTAAATAAATAAAGGAATATAGCAATTTTGTCAAAATGAACAATTTTTAATTATTTACAATCGATTAAAATATAACCAACATTAAATATTAAGGGAAGGTTGCCAAGAGTTAATACAGATAACTATATCTATATATAGTATTTAAAGAGTTAATAGTTTAATAATAAAAGAACAGTTTTTCAGATAAAACATACAACCGCACATACAAATAAAAAAATTAACAAACGTTAAAAAAACACCTTTAGGCCTGATTTCATTATTAAATTTCTTCAATCAGATTGTTTTGAATATATTTTACATGTCATTTACTGACCATACCCATAAGTATGCTTAATTCTATTAATTCCATCAACATAAATTGTAGTGTTTCAACAATAACAATTTACAGCCACGTTAAAATTGAATTACAATACGTTCGCGTAACAACCAGAAGAAACTAAGAATTAATGACGAATCCCATTAACTTACGTACTCTAACACAATGGCGTCACGTAACAAATCCGGTTACAATTGACTTGAGTTGTTCTCGTTTTCAATGTAAAATTATTATAATAGTAGGTGGCTTTTCAAATACTTTTCACCTTTAAATGAATTTAAAATGGATCTTTTTATTTTTTTCATTTAATAGGTAATGTACTTGGTAAGCTAAAAATGAATTTGGATAAACTTAAATTGCACGCCCTTTGCTTGGCAAAGTTCATTATATATTTTTTAATCTATTAAAAATATTATAGTTCTAATAACATTTCACCAGAGTAACGCAGTTGTCTTGTATACCATAATACTGGGTACAATTAGAATCGAAATATTATTTTTTGAATTAGCGGAATGGCATCTTATTGGGCGCATAAATATTATGATATATTTTTAAATATAATTATCGAAAATTGAACTTACTGTGCCAATATTGCCTAGAGTTTGGGTAAAGTTAAAATCTCATCTAGTGCGGCACCGTGACTGTACTGAGACAATTTGAGAAGATCTGCCTCTGTCTATGTAATTTTTATATCATAATTAAGGCATTTATTATAAATTGTTTCTTTACAACAATAGATTTAAAAATATTTTACAGAATTCATAAAAAATATTAATATCGAACAGTAAATATGCTAAATATGCTTTTTTAGAAAAAAGCATACAACATATGACGAACGATTCCACAAATACTATTCACATATGTTATTTGGTTTAATCGGATTTCCTATTATATATCATAGCTTTCCGCTTGCCAGAAGCTTTCATTCAGCCGTCTCCACTAATTACTTCTAATAAATAACGTCAAATTAGTCGTCATTACAGTAATAGCTTGTTGTTTTTGTTTATTTATAGCTAATATTAATTTACGTTTGTACTGAACATCACAAGTAAGCAAAAATATAGTATTTAATAATTTTACATGAGATTTCTAATTGTAGCGCTTTCTATATGGATGGTAAAATATCTCGAAATGTTTTCAATTAAAAGTACGATAGAATTTCGCTCGATAGATATGTCAGAATCAGTTTTTAATCAACAATATTACTTGTATCTTAACGCATCAAAATTACATAGGCATCATATTTTTTTTCAAAAACATCGATTATCTAAGGTGAATCCAAAGGATATAAGTATCTCCAAAGGATATATGTATAATTTTTTTTTCTTCCTTTCAGCTTCACGCTGTATCCCGCACTAGGCAGGGTAGGCAGAGGGAACGGAAGTGAAACCTAGTGTTATGACACTCCGTTCCACTTCCGTTCCCCACTTTCCGCCGAATTTGAGGCATTGCGTGTTGAGTGGCGGAACTCAACGCCGCGCTTTGCCTTATTACCAGAGCGAAGAAATAAAACATTAAATATTTAAATTGAAAATATTAAATATTTCATTTCCTCGACTGGGGATCGAACCCAGAACCTGTCGGTTACAGTCTCACTCTTGTGCCGCTGCGCCACGACAGGTCTCATGTATAATTTAATATAGAATCTATATTGTACCAAATTGGAATTATAAAAGAAAAGTATCTATATTGTATTATTAAAGGTTTTTCACTTTAATTAATAATGTTGCGACACACGATTGGTTCAAATATCTTACAAATATTGTTTTTTTTAGAATGCACAAATTTATTAAAAATAAAACACATGCATATTTTTTTCATTTCACGGTATTTCCCGCGTTCCACCGAATTCTCAAGATATTGCGTGTTGAGATTAACACCGTTCTTTACCTCGTTCCATAAGTGAAGAAATCAAAAATATTAAATGTATCATTTTTGTTGGGATCACACTCTAGCATTGCATGTACCTATTCGTATATGACAGAGTGTCATGTTGCAAAACAAAACGTTATCAAGGAAATAAATATTAATTTATATTTTATCTATTGTATTCTCTGCGGCAGCTCTGTAGAAGTCCAGTTTTATTGATATTTATCAATGATCATCAACAGTTATCCTTGCCAGTATTTCTTATTCGTTTTATATATCCAGTCTCAGACACTCCATTTCGTTTCCCATAAACAGCATTTCGTTCAGCATTATTATAGCAATGGTAATGGAAATCGAACTCAGCAATAAATAAATATTATTTTGTTAAGCTTGTGTGTTTTGTTACAAGTTCAACGTTTAAGCTATTTTTAGTCCACTATATTCCAGGGGTATCCCTTGGAATATATTCAATCAGGACTACATACCGATATAAAGACAAGAATGTCATAAAAAAAATAAATTCAACATATTTGTGTATAAAATATTTGTACATTTTTTAAAATAGTTTAAGTTATTAAAATGAAAGGCAAAATATACATTTGAAGTTTACAAATATAAATTTGAAGTAAAAAGTACGAAACGAAAGAATAATTTTGAGGCTTTAAGCCTTTTGAAACAAAATTTTGAACTAAAATATTGATGTAATCTTAAAAAGAAAAAAAATAAAATGTAAAATAGTGACTTAGGTGCTTAAAGAAAAGATTAACCTGTACTAATTTATATGTGTATGAATCAAAAAACAGCAAATAGAATAGACAAGTTAAAATACTTAAACAAACATAATTTGAATACAAAAAAAAGAAATAATAAATTCGCTTTAATACTTTATATTGAAGTTACAATGTTATATTTCTACTAGTAACGTTTGAAAATTTCTTATTCGTTTGTTGGGGCGCTGTTGCAAAGAATGTACTTTATGATGAGAAGCGCTATGCCGTGATGCCGATGAAAGAATTTATTCTAAACTGGTTTCCGCTTATCAGAAAATCGCATTTTCCTTTTAAAATATCTCAAGAATGTTTAACAGTTTCCGTTTATATTAATGCAAATTTTGTTACTTTTTTTTTCTTTTTAACTTGTTATTAAAATTGGAATTGGATGGGTGAAAAATGCACGTAATCTGAATAAATCACAATAAGTTTACCAAACTCAAATATTTCGTTTGAGAAAGTAAAAGGTGTTTTTACTATGTTAATGAATGAATGAATGTTTGTTCCTATTTAACGCAAAATCTACTGAAGGAAGTTATATAAAATTTTATACTAATCCATCGGAAAAAGCAAAATAAAAATGTTAAACACATTTCACATGAAAAAGAGTAAACCTAATCACACTTTTAAGGAGACGAACCAAGTTTCAGTCACTAATATAACTAGTAACTACAGAGACTAAAACGTGTAAGTAATAAATTAACAACTTATGATTTTTAAATTGTCTTTTTTATTCTAGAATCTTTACTGTTATTAAACTTCTCATTTTTTTATCTATTTATACTTATTCAGAAAACGTATGAAAATTTGAACGTAGTAGGATATTTTTATACGCTTTCTAAATAAATATTTTTCTTTCTTAAGTATGGATGACTTCTTTTACTTTTTAAATATTAACTACTACTTACTTCTCATTCGATTTGATTTTGTTTTACTTTGCAAAAAAAATCCTATTTGTACTAAACTAATAAAGTAATTAACACGCTCGACTCTAAACCACACACACTCATTTCTTACAAACAAGAAATCTCTTTATTATTAATTATGAAATGGAGCATTTCAGGACTGGTAATAAGGATGTGAACGCCATTGGTTGTGAGTTCGATTCCCAATGGAGGAAATGAAATATTTAATATTTTCAATTTAAATATTTATATTTTTCAAGTTAACACGTAACGCAAACCTCATTTGGCGAAAGTGCAGAAAAGTCTAAACACTAGGTTTCCAAGTTCCCTTTGTCTACCCATGTGCGGGGTACAGTGTGAAGCTGAGTGAATGAGTGAGTGATTAATAAAGATAGATTTTTTATATGACAAAGAAGTACGTTTATTTCATTTCGCATACTTTTAACCATTCCACCTAATGGCAATAAAATATTTAATCTCACCTTCACGCTATATCCCGCACATGGTAGGATAGGCAGAGGCAACTTGAGAACCTAGTGTTAAGATACTCCGCTCTACATCCGTTCCCCACCTTCCGCTGAATTTGAGGCATTGAGTGTTGAGTAGCGGAACCCAACGCCGCGCTTTGTCATGTAATCAGAACAAATGAAAATATTAAATATTTCATTTCCTCAAGTGGGGATCGAACCGATCTCAGTTTTCGAGAACACTCCCCTTAAAGCCGCGCCCTGTATCAGTATATTGGGTCTCAGCTTTTCGAACGACTGCCAGTATCGCGATCATCTGGAAAGCAAGGCCAAGTTGGCCTCGAAGAAACTGGGGGTCATCAGCAGAGCGAGACAGTATTTCACGCCAAAACACCGTTTAGCCCTGTATAGGGCCCAGGTGCGGCCTCATATGGAATACTGTTCTCACCTTTGGGCTGGTGCACCCCAGTATCAGCTTGAACCATTTGATCGCATACAACGTAGAGCCGTTCGAATCGTTGGGAACCCAGTGATCTGTGTGGGGCTTGATACTTTGGCTTTGCGTAGAGACGTATCCTCCCTGTGCGTTCTCTACCGCATTTATCACGGGGAGTGTTCTGGAGAACTGTTTGACTTGATACCTGCCGCCGAATTTTCCAACCGCACAGTACGTCACAAACTAAAGTACCATCCACATCATCTGGACACGTGGCATTCGACTACTGTGCGGTTTCGTAGGAATTTTCTTCCACGCGCCACACATCTGTGGAACGACCTACCCGCGGCAGCATTTCCAGGTCGATACGACATGGGTACCTTCAAAAAGCGCGTCTACCTCCACCTTAAAGGCCGGCAACGCCCTTGTAGCTCCCCTGGTGTTACACGGGGCCGTGGGCGACGGTGATCACTCACCATCAGGTGACCCGTACGCTCGTTTGCCTTGTCTTTTCCATAAAAAAAAAAAAAAAAAAAAAAAAAAAAAGAACCTACAACCTGTCGCTTATAGTCATACGCTTGTGCCTCTGCGCCACGATAGCCCTCAAAAATATTTAAAAGGTAATATCTCCCACTAAATCCGTAGTGTATTTTCTGTTACAGCGAGACTGTTATGGCTGGTCATCAAATGTTCCATCTTCAATTTTTATATCTCTCTCTCTCAGCTTCACGCTGTATCCCGCACTAGGCAGGGTAGGCAGAGGGAACGGAAGTGAAACCTAGTGTAATGACACTCCGTTCCACTTCCGTTCCCCACTTTCCGCCGAATTTGAGGCATTGCGCTTTGCCTTATTACCAGAGCGAAGAAATGAAACATTAAATATTTAAATTGAAAATATTAAATATTTCATTTCCTCGACTGGGGATCGAACCCAGAACCTGTCACGGTTGCAGTCACACTCTTGTGCCGCTGCGCCACGACAGGCCTCTCAATTTTTATATGTTATTGGAAAATGCTTATCACGCTCGAATAAATTTTAAGGCCACATTTCATTATTTCTTATAGGTCAGCTGGACTGTTATGATTGGTTATCAGGTGTTCCAGATTTTAAAGTTTTGTAGGCCAAACAAAAATGCTTATCATGTTTAACTACTCTTCATTTTATTGAACGCATTTAATTATTTATCGTTATTTAACTGGACCACTACGGTTGTACTTATACATCTAGTGTCTTCATATCGAAAATAGGCCTAATATAGCCCGTCACAAAGAACAGAACAAAACTGTGTAAGAATACACAAAAATTGACATACAAAGAAGAAAGGAAGCGTGAACGTAGCGTGTCGAGAGTTATATAGTTTCACGCACACCAAGTTGCAGGCACCGACTTGTTCTATATAATAACAATGATATCAAAATATATTAAGTTTAACTATACTATATTAAATACTTCTCATAAAATGCTTTTTTCTTTATTTATTATCTCGGTTCTTGTTAGGGTATGTACCTTGAAAACCAAATATTTAAAAGTATCTGTGTACTTCCTGGGTATAGGTTTCTCTATAAAGCTAGTGAGATAGCAGGACTGTCCCCATCTTAGTGGCTATATCAGTTACTAGAATGCCCGCAACGAACATCATTAATGTTAGATCGACAGTCAGGCGCTGTTAAAGTGTTCTCTTAAGCACGAAGGAACTCATTTGCATACCAAATAGCTGCTAAATGGAGTGAACGCTTCTTAATCCATAATTTAATACTGCTGATAAGGTAAATTGTACATTAAATGAACTTCACTGTACAGTTTTTCATGTCGCTTATATTATTATCTTATCAACGCATTTTGAGATCAAAATATATTAAAACCGAAAATCACACATCTATACGCAATATCCTGAGTGTAGGTGGTTATTAAGTGGAGAGCGTAGTGTTTATTACAAATATTCTTGCCAAGTTTGACATATGTAGCTTGCGTAAAGTATACGTTACTTATAGGTGTTATGTTCTATATGTTTTTATCAAGTATACCTATTCAATATTTTGACTATTGAGTTTAGTTCAGTACTTTAATTATGGCGTTTCGAGAGTGCCAGTTGTTCACTAATTATTGCGCCAGTGTATCTTTTTTATAAAGTATATAAGAATGAAATCTTTTATATAAAGCATACAAGAAGGAAATTGTACGGTAAAAAAGAAAAATGTGAGTAAGAAAAGTAATGTTATACTATATGAGAATGCGTGTTAAAATGCATTCTCCCTTATTATGCTAGCTATCTGAAATATTTAACTGATAAAATATTCAGAAAACGTCTACAGATAATGTTATTAAGAGAAGCATAGCTGTACGAATATCGGATATAATAGTTTATGTATATACTTCACTAATGAACAAAAATATATTTACTTCATGATTTTCATCTTTAATGCATTTATTATTGCTAGTTGCTAGTTATCTGAAAATAAACAGCGCCTCTAAACAAGGCAATAATTTAATCGAGTCGAGATATTCGAAGCTACTCGTTCGTATAAAGTCCAATACATATAAAACATTTTTCTTTTAAAATAATTATGTTAGCATTAACGAAACATGAATTCAACTAAACTATGATGAAGTTTGTAAAAACACCACTCTACTATTTGTATAATTACACGCCCTCTTCTTTAGTCGGACTCGTTGTAAGCAGGACGGACTCTTATTCTTTTTCCTTGTGTCACTCGACAAGTGTCAAGTGAGTACTCTCTACGTTGACATCGTTACTTGTTAGTGTGGTAAAGTTAAAGTTTTGTTCAAAACTAAAATATTACGTAATATATTTTAGTATTTTCATTTCATATACAAATATATTTATATATATGTAAATATTACTTATATTTAAAATGTAAAAAACTTTCAATAGATAACTTTTACTTGTAGTTTCGTAACTCTCATAATACTTATGACAGATAAACAATTGTGAAATTCTAAAATAAGAACAGCAATATAAAATTTTTAAGCTCGGTCTTTCAAAACTCATATAAAACATACTCAAAAAGCGCTTCAGAAAAACTGCAATGAAAAACTTAAGCAACGCTTAAACTTTGAAATATCTTAACTTTGTAGGTACCAATGTTCAAAGTATACTTTAAATAAAGATTTGCGCAATATATTTGAATTTCAGAATCTTGTGGTGCAGTTACAAAAAGTTTTCCCTTTAAAATGCAAAATCCTTCATATCTTGTTGTTTCAGACTTGCATTATGCCGCTAAGACCACTCCACCACTGCGCGCCGAGATAGCGACTCAACTATATAAAAGAAATGAAAGACCATTTGTTTTTTGCTCAACACTGTCTAGAGGGTTGTTAAAAGGATGCGTTGACAAACAACTCATCCTAGATAAAGACACTGACGCTCTGAATGTACAATCTTCTTACTTTTTTAATTTTTAAATTCTTCCTACTTTTTTTAATATTTTCATTGACAAAAGTGCCACAAATATGAATTCAATAAAAAAGCGCGCTAATTAGCAGTCACCTCCTTTATGCTTATTTACTTGATACTTGACACCAGTCGGCTTTGTGGCTTTGTTTCAACCAATTAGAAATTATGCGAGAATTATGCCACTTTTATATACTTTTCAAACCGATGCGGTCACGTGATAAAAAAAATCTTTTAGACTTTATTTTCTAGAGATATATCACTATAGTATAATTCAAAACGTCTTGATAATCATTTTCAATAATTTTGCATTTTAAGAATGTAATTACAACAAATTAAACTTATGATTTACTCAGTAATTTAAATTTGAAATTCTCTTATAAATCGTCAACTACAAAAAGATTCTTACCATTTCATATCTTCAAAATTATTTGTTAAATGTTTAATAATTAAATTTATAAACAATTTTATACATTAAAATAAACTTCAAAGGTAAACAATTGATAGAACTATTGTAATAAATCTTGCTTCATTTTTGTAAGTTTATTTATATATTTTTAAATATCTAAACAAATTCCACGGAAGCTGATATTTTTCGTTTGTTATAAATCCGTATATTAAAATATAATTCTATTCATGCAGCATTTTTTTAAAGCGAAACCGAAAAGTAAAAGGATTGACAAGGTAACAAACTGGCTGTATAAATGTTGGCCATTAGCATTTCGTTCCGGGAGCAATTAGGGGTGTCACTGTACAATGTTGCCCTGTAATTACAAGTGACCCCGACTGTTTACTAGATCCTATTTCTTCCTTTCGTTATTTATTAATGAAGAGTTGTTTTTTGAAAGTGAAGTACGGCTAATTTATTTCTCTATGAAAATATTTTAGGTTAATTATTCAAAAGATTGTTTTGAGGCCAGTTGATTTTAAACGTTTTGCGAGAGATTGTAGAATTTTTGCACTAGAAAATGAAATCTTTAATATCGCCAAAGTGTGACTTTTAATGACACCACTCATTACAAAATATCTTAAGAATTCACTGAAAACTATGGAACGGATATGTCTTAATAAGAGCGGAGTGTCTCAATACTAGGTTCCTTCGTACCTTCCAGCCTATTCTGTGTGCGATACAGACATTATTAACTAATTTCTTCGCTTTTCTTATTCCCTTATAACAATTAATTGTCATTTATATATCAATATTATTTATAGATATTGCTCTGTTCTTTTTCCTTTTCTTTTTGACAATAGATTATCATGTACAACATATGTTGCTTTTTATAGCAATATATAAAAACTACTAATTATTTTTACTTTGGCTAGGCTTTTTACAGGCTATTTATTTTATTAATGCAATGTGTAAGGGTAAAATTCTATTTTTACTTATTATATCAATTCTAAACTAGTGTGACTAGTTAAGTGACATAGATACTGTATCATAAGCATGTGACTATAAATGCGAGTTTGTGGATTCGATGCCGGCTCGAGGAAATTATATATTTCATATTTACAAATAAAATATTTTATGATTTCATTTCTTCGCTTTAGTTACAATGCCAAGTGCTGTGTTGAGTTCCGTCACTCAACATGCAATACCTGTTAATCGGCGAATGTGGGAAACGGAACAGATTCTTCTAACACCCCAAGTTTTCTATGTACACTGCCACGTGCGTGACGCAGCATGAAGCTGGGAACTAGGCTAGGACTAAATATAAAGCTGCATAAATAAAGCATACTATGCTTATTAAACCTTTTAAGTTGTAATATTTGCTGTGTGATTCCGGCTTAGCATAGGATCACCCTGGTACTGATGGTGTCGGAAGAGGCGACTAAAGCACGTGTGGAAGAGTCACGTTGTCAGCAATGGCAACGCGCATGGGCAGACTCGACTGGCGATTATTACCATCCCCGGCCTTTAAAATCGGCGTTAAGTAGTGGCTTCAGCCACTGCGTTTCGCATTGGGTAATGCCGGGCCCCGGTGCCCGTCCACCATAAAGGCCGGCAACGATGTAGCTCCTCTGGAGTTACACAGGGCAGTGGGCGACGGTGGTGATCACTTACCATCAGGTGACCCGTACGCTCGTTTGCCATGTCTTATCCACAAAAAAAAAAAGAATTAATCCATGTATTCAACGTTAGATAACAAAACCTTTCAACCATTTCTCAATCTGAATTTTATATTTTTCCATTCCTCGATAAAACTCTGTATATTTCGTCTACACTGTCGTGTAAATTATTCATATATACACGTGTACCTTTAAAACGAACATGTATTATACATTGTCTTACGAAATGTGTTACGAAAAATGTCTCCTCGTCTTTTTTGCTTATAATATTTATTTTCAGGCAATCTTTTAATATACTCATATATTTTTATATACATTTTGAACAACTTTCATTCAAATACAGCCGTGAGCAGTGATTTCACTCAGATATTTTTTACTTTACATTTTTTTGGCTTTTCACATGGCAACCCGGGTTGGCATAGGGAACTTACTTTCCTCATATTCAGGGAAAGTATAGGATTGAAAGAGGCATTGCCTGTTGAGAGCCTTTACGCCACGAAACTTAGACTAAAAATTATATTATTTTAAAAAAAAATAAATGTAACACGCATAGTTAAAGTTATTATAATGAGCAATCTTATCAAGAAGCAGAAATTTTGGTATATAATGTTGAGATTTATACAGAGAGTCTCTCCTAAGCAATAATTTATGCATAAAGCGCCCATGTTTAAGCCAAGCTAACTAAGCATGGTTAAATGAGTTCGTCAGCTCTTTGAAATACGGGCTACATATTTGGTAATCCTTACCAGTTTTAATATATAGAATATTATACTGGTAATAGACCCTTCCCTTTATTAATATTAAATGTTCCTATTTTAACTTGACTACCTTACGTATTAAATTTTTAGACAAAAACTATTTATAATCTATAAGTATTTTATCTTTAAAAAAATCATGTTTTCAGCTTTAATACACATTCAGAGGATGATTATGTCACTTCAAATGATTTCATGTTTTATGTCCATATAAATACCGCGCAGCGTTGAGTTTTGTCATAAGATATGCAATATCTTAACATATTAGCATAAGATTTTTTAAGATGCTTAAAATATAAAAATCCACTAAGTACTTTAAAAATATAATATACCATAAATAAATTAAAAAATATGAATAACAACTTTTTAAAACTGGTAACACTTAATGTAATAGCATTGTAATTGCTATTTCCTCGAGTAACTTAGGAGCATGTAAGTCCTTATTTCATCAGAACTGGCAGACTGAGAAATCCGATTAATTTGCGAAACCTGTTATAGAAACAATACCGCTAGAGCACATTGCCGTGTCGACATAGTTATTTTCTTTGAGTTGAGAGAAATTGAATAGTTTATTAAGTTATAGGAATAAGCTTTAAAAGTACTGTGGTAATAGTGATATGGATTATATAGTGAGTAAACAATTTATAAACAAGAAAAGTTTTTGTTCTAGCAATATATAGGAGCTAGCAATATATAGACGGTTCTTCTGGTTGTGCCAATATTGATGAGCAACGGTAATTACTTAACATGAGATAACCCCCAGCTCGTTTGCTCCGTCTTATATACAAAAATGTGTATAGAAAATTACAATGTTGTGTTTATATTAGTGTCTTTATTTTTACCTATTACGCATAATAGGATATATTTTAAAGTAGTAATATGCATTAATTATTTTCATTTTTGTTTCTGAGAGACTAATGAAGGAAGAATGATGAGTTTTGTAACTATATTCTGTATTACTAAAAGAAAACATTTAGCTTGATCGAATAAAAAATATATATACCATTATAAGCATTAGGCCACTTTACATATCAAATAAGCGCTACATACACCGTGACATTGATAAATTGGATTCACGTTATAATTAGAAACGTTATAACGGTGGAAGGTGGAAAAATTGTGGCAAAACAAAAACCTTACTTTATAAACAAGAAAATTAATTTCGCGTAAAAAACATTTGTGTATGACAAACAACACTTTGCAATTCTTAATTGTTTTACAGATTGCCGACGCCCTGCTTCCGGTTTACTGGGAAGAGGAAAAAAACTGTATGACGCTATGCTAGCCTAGCGTTTGTTATAATTGAAACAAATATTAATTAAAAGAAGAGCTCTGGGTGACTGTTTATTCGCTTATAATATAGCGCTCGGTGTCGCAATTGGAAAGATTATTTTATATAATAACGCCTCCATTTAACAGAGGGCTGCGCGCAATAAAATAATGACTGACAAAGGGATCGGGTGGATGGTTGCAGTGGAAAACTATGTTTTCTCTTTTTATTATAGACTCTAGTACTAATCCTGTTTTCTTTCATCCCTCTGATAAAAATACAGAAGGCAGTGTTAAATTCCGTTATTCAACACACACTAACTCGTATTCGTTCTATCTACGCTGCCTTATGAGGGATAAGCCTTCACGATGTTATAATATAGCAATGTTACAACATATATATATATATATATATATCTATATTATAATAAAACAGCAAAACAAGTCTTGTCTGTACATTGAATCTATTTACGAAATAACAATGTAGGGAGGTGGCTTAGAGTAACTAATAGAAATCGAATCTACAATTTTTATTCGAATCTATTATTCGTCTGTTTGTCTGTTCGTCTGTTCGTCTGTTCGTCTGTTCGTCTGTTCGTCTGTTCGTCTGTTCGTCTGTTCGTCTGTTCGTCTGTTCGTCTGTTCGTCTGTTCGTCTGTTCGTCTGTTCGTCTGTTCGTCTGTTCGTCTGTTCGTCTGTTCGTCTGTTCGTCTGTTCGTCTGTTCGTCTGTTCGTCTGTTCGTCTGTTCGTCTGTTCGTCTGTTCGTCTGTTCGTCTGTTCGTCTGTTCGTCTGTTCGTCTGTTCGTCTGTTCGTCTGTTCGTCTGTTCGTCTGTTCGTCTGTTCGTCTGTTCGTCTGTTCGTCTGTTCGTCTGTTCGTCTGTTCGTCTGTTCGTCTGTTCGTCTGTTCGTCTGTTCGTCTGTTCGTCTGTTCGTCTGTTCGTCTGTTCGTCTGTTCGTCTGTTCGTCTGTTCGTCTGTTCGTCTGTTCGTCTGTTCGTCTGTTCGTCTGTTCGTCTGTTCGTCTGTTCGTCTGTTCGTCTGTTCGTCTGTTCGTCTGTTCGTCTGTTCGTCTGTTCGTCTGTTCGTCTGTTCGTCTGTTCGTCTGTTCGTCTGTTCGTCTGTTCGTCTGTTCGTCTGTTCGTCTGTTCGTCTGTTTATACGGGCACATATTTTAAAATACAGGACTGATTTCAATGTTTTTTTTATTGTATAGCTATTTAGGATGGGTAGGACATAGGCTTTATCTGATCTTGAATACTTTAACACGTAGAACAGCAGGGATCCAGTTGACTATAAGAATAATTATATGCGTCCATAACAAAAGTTGTAGACGGTGATGAGTCTTTTACAATAAGATATTAAAATTAAGGTCTGGAACATCTGATGAACAATCGTTTCATGAACTAATACGATTGTTCATCAGATAAACTATAAGAAATATTGAAATACTGTCTTAACAAAAGATACTGAGCGTGATGAGCATTTAACATTGTCATATTAAAATCGAAGATATGGAATATCTGAAGTAAAAAATCGCAGATATTTTTGCAGATGAAATTATATATATCCTTTGATAAGGTAGTCGACGAAAATGACACCACGAACTACCCATTTGAGCTTCTCAATTCATTTACAGCTAGCCGTCTACTTGCTCACAAAATAATACTTAAAGTTGGTGTTCCGATGACGTGTGTAACAGTGCTGGTGAAATCGTGATTTTACCAGGCATACCCAACAAGTTTCGGTTCCAATTTAAACCAAAATTTACTTTGCTTTGACAATCAATAAGTCACAGGGACATACACTTTAAGCCGCTGGTTTTTACTTAAGAACTGGATGTTTTATCCATGGACATATTTATGTAGCTTTTTTGCGAGTCAGTATTATTGGTCCCTTAAAGAAAATCCACCCAACATATTGTTCAAAGAAATATTTTAATTTGTACAATAATTTTAATCAATATTTAAAATTGAGTACACGTTAACATAATTGCGGGCTTTAAATAATGCCACTTTTGGTCTAAGACTATTTTAAAAAATCTTAACTAGACAGAGTCGATTCAAGATTATAAAATTACCATATAAACATTATTATTATTGGTTACACGTTATTACAAGGTTAAGACTGACGTTGATTTAAAGTCTTATTATATAGAATGGTACTAAGCCTTCATGTCTTTATGAAATTAAATAATACACTTAGGCTTGTAGTTAAGTCAATGTTTTGCTGTTTTTTAAACTCAAAAACATTTCACCTGCTGAACAATATTACTCATTCTGCTCACTCAACATTTACAATTCGCTTATTCGCAGACAAAAAATGTCTGTATACATATCTCTACGTGTTTAGTTAGAGCAATATCAAATTATGAATAACATTTTGGATGATTAAATTATTAATAAGGTAAGTAATGAATTTACCAACACATACTAAGCTAACTTTACTAAACAAATATATGATTATCAGAAAAATTACTGTTGTATTCGAACCCACGCCCATTGTATACTAATATACACGTTCCAACTGTGCTACTACGGTCTATCTACTTTACTTAAATAAGTAAATTATGACCATATTTGTTACTTTAGAGATGCTTTATCTCTTACAAAGTAATTTATGCATGAAGTGTCTATATTTAAGCCCAGCTAACTAACTATGGTTAAACGAGCTCGCCAGCTCTTTGAAGTACGGATATAAGATTTGGCAGTACCTGTTAAAGCAAAGCTTATTTCAACGGCTTATTATTTATGATCTGGGAAATATATATTTAAACCAGATGTTGTCTGTGAAAATAATATATTTAATAAGTATTTTTATTGTTATCTTAAAATATAAAAAGGAATGTAATCTAAAATCATTGAAATGTAATTATTTATTTATTGTTTTTAGAAAATTGCTCTGCTGCTTTTGTTTTATTTTGAACGTATCTCGATCTCGAAAATTCCGTCCATTAAGCGGGAAAGTAAAGTATATTTGAATAATTGGCGAAAACCATAAAAGCTGGCTGTTGAATGACAAAATCAGTTTATTGTCCTTGTAGACTGTCTCATTTATCAAATGTACTTAAATGTGTTCGCTGTTCTGCCTTCATTTCAAAAATTATGATTTATTGTATTTTTATTTGTGTTTATTTATATTTTCTTTACTGAAGTAATGTATTGAGTGAGCATTTTTCATCTTTATGTACTACTTTGTAGTTTGGGGCTTGTCGTGACGCAGGGGCACTGTGATTGTAAACGCGAAAGCTGGTGGGTTCAATCCCCACCCCAAAAAAAAATATTTCCTCAGATTTTTAAAGGCTATGGCAAGGGCAAAACATTAGTAGCGCAACGCAAAACGTTGAGTACCGCCACTCAATACGCAGCGCAACAAGCGTTAACAGATACACGTTTGAGCCACGACTGGCCTAAAGAGACCACATTTAATAAATATTATAAATAATTCATGTGAGTTAAATTTAAATGTAACCATCCTTTCGTTATAAAAAAATACGTTACAATAATGCTTTCTAAATCTCTTGTCTTTTTAAGCCTATTCTTACCGACTCTTTTAAATGCATTAGAAAATATATTACGAACCAAAAAGAAATATTTCTCTATTGTTGTGCATTATTATAATGAACATTATCTTTTGGTCTATATGTAATAGGTACCCTTGACTAATGCCGGGCCCCGGTGCCCATTCACCCCATCTTAAAGGCCGGCAACGCTCCTGTAGCCCCTCTGGAGTTACACGGGATCGTGGGCGACGGTGATCACTTACCATAAGGTGACCCGTACGCTCCATTGCCGATGCCGTCTTTTCTATAAAAAAATGTAATTTGATCACGTAACCTTATTTTTTTACAAAGCCACAATACACCGTCGAATCGAAGTGGCAATACTCTAATGCAACAGTATTCAAACATTGAGTGTCCCATTGATTTCACTTTACACTCGGTGCCTTTGTGAAAATAGTTGTAGAATAGTGCAGAGCGTCGACGTTTCAATATTCATGAAGCGACTAACTGGTGCGTTGCCGCCGCCAGTGGGCTTAAAGCGGCCATTACTTTAATAGGAACGTTGTTTTCCTATTACGAGTTTTGGAACACAGGAATTTTAGTTAAAACAACCGTGTTTTGTGTATTTACATGCTTTATGAGGTGAGATAATAAAGGATTGTAAGCAAAATGGAAGGCAATTTTATTTTTTGTGCTTTTTACTTGACCTAAAAGGTTGCTTTTCTAAGTATAGGTGAGAGCGTACGGAGCCCAACAGATGTTTAAACTAATTTTAAAGTGCTAATTCATACTTAGGATAGAAATATACTTATTTAGGAAACGTATAAAGAATTGAGGCCTGTCGTGGCGCAGCGGCACAAGCGTGTCACTGTAACCGACGGGTTCTGGGTTCGAGCCCCAGTCGAGGAAATGAAATATTTAATTTTGTCAATTTAAATGTTTAATTCCTTCGCTCTAGTAATAAGGTAAAGCGCAGCTTTAGGTTCCGTGGGGAACGGAAGCGGAACGGAGTGTCTTAATACTAGCTTCCCGGGTTCCCTCTACCTGTCCTACCTCGTGTAGGATACAGCGTGAAGCTGAAAAAAAAAATTTGAACGAAGCGCGTTTTGAACTCTCTAAAATCTTTCTATAGATCTTTGTAGCTAACAACATAAAAACCTGTTTGGGCCCTGCAACTGGGGTAAAACCCTGTGGCAGGTATACTGGTCCTCCTGGTGTGACATTAGGGTTGGTACAGAAAGACAGTATAACATAAACAGTAAGAAAGAGGCAGAGGGCATTTGTCCAAAAGAAAAGTAAAATAGAAAATATATACACAGCAAAAAAATAGAGTAGGAATTTTTACCAAGCCGACAATCACAACTTTTATACAAACAAGTATAAAAGTTAGTGATTGCTGGCTAGGTAAAAAATACTACTTTGTTCATTCTTTTCTATTCACCATATTTTTAGTTGCTTTACAGAAGATGACTGTAAGAAAGACGAATACATTAGAGGTGCGATCTCTTCGTAGGATATATGGAGTCCGTTTTACATACCCAATGAAAACACACGTTTTGGCACAATGAGCGAATGAGTGAAGAAAGAATGGCAAAAAAAAAATATGAAAAAAAATTGAGTGGTTAGAGAGGGGGAGACTTTGGTTGACCTTCGAAAGCACAGTATCGATACTAGAAGAAGGTCACGTAAAAAGCATGAAGGGCCCCCGGAGGGTATGCATGAAGAGGTTGATGACAGTGGACGACGCGAAAGAGGTATGCCGAGATCGTAGCGTTTGGCGATCCGTTCTCGCTGCCTACCCCGCTAGGGATATAACGTGAAGTAACTAGTCTTCTTAGTTTGCTATAACTAGAATAAAGAGTGACTTAGAAAAGGTAGGGTAGGCAAGAAGAAACAACTATCAGTATTTTTATTTGAATTTTATACATAATTTGATTTAACACCAGCATACAATGGTCTTGGTACTTTATTGTCCAAAATACTTATTATTTCTTTAATTATAGAATAGACAGTTAAAGTGTCAAATTAAAATCTTAAAGTTAATATTTTGGTCCGCTTACTGCAATTTTTTTACGAAACAACTATCAGTATTTTTCTGTAAAAAATGTTCTGTAAAACAGTTATGTATAGAAAATTTCCTATAAACACATTACTGCCTGTAGATGTGTTTATTCTTTTTTTATTTCATTACAACAAAATATAAGTTAAATGTAAATAGGTTTTTATCCCTCGAGGTTAGAGTCACTTCGACAGTTATTGCCATAGCAATATTTTCTCTTGACATCCCCGGGGATATTATTGAAATATAGGGATACAGTTTTACAGAAATAAAAAAAAAGATTGTAAAAATGAAACGGAAATTAGGTTTTTGAAAATATCTATTATATTGTCAATATAATTCTTATCAAAAATATATTATCAGTTCTAAAAGATCTATAAAATAAATGTTTAATTTTACTTAAAAAAATTAAAGATCCGAATAGTATTTTAAGTTAGACCTCTGTGTCTGTCTATGGCACCGTAGCTTCTGAATTAATGAAAAAAAAATGTGTTTTTTTAATTAAAAGTTTTTTTTATTAAAGGTGAACCATGTATAGCGTCTTTATGTACATGAGACACGCCATTTTACAAATTTAAATTCATCTGTTCAAAAAAAAACTGCACCAAGTTGCCATAATTATACTCGCTAAATTTTAACATAAATTATGGAAATTTTAATTATTTTAGTAACACAGTTTCATAATCTCGATATCGATAAACATGAAAAATATAAAGAAAATCTATGAATTTAACCACCTAAGCAGCTCTTTTGCACAATAAAATGTCAAAAATAGCAG
This sequence comes from Eueides isabella, assembly GCA_019049475.1. Lineage (NCBI taxonomy): Eukaryota > Metazoa > Arthropoda > Insecta > Lepidoptera > Nymphalidae > Eueides > Eueides isabella. Next base: position 5,917,436 of record CM032390.1, read on the forward strand.
TAATGGAACGAAAATATTAAATAGTTTGAAAACAAAATATAAATGATTTGAAATTATAATTATTTATTATATATTTAAAGTAATAATTCTTCTTGGTGATTAATAACAAAGTTTTAGTTTTTGTTTTACTTGGTGTTGTTTATTTGATACTTAGCGCCCAAATTAGAGAGGTTGCGTGTTGAGTAGCGTAACGTCACACTGCAAAACAAATTATACACATTTACTTATTATTATTATATGACCTAACGGAAAACAGTTAAAAGTTTTGATTGATTCAGGAAATGTGAATTGTCCTGTTAAGTTACGGGTCTCTATAGCCTGAGGATTTCTTATAAACGCTATATATATTCTTTGAAATTTTGTATGAATAAATAAAAAAGGTCGAGGGCAAACAAGTATACCAAATTTATTTGTTATTTTCTTATGATTCTTTATAGTCTCTTTTTATACTGAGGGTGCTTATAAATACATTTTAAGGCCAGAAATATATATATATATATATATATATATATATATATATATATATATATATATATATATATATATATATATATATATATATATAAATAAAATAATAATATGTATATAAAAATAATAATTATACCTAATACATACAGTTAACTAAATTATATCAGCCTTAACGATGTTCAAACGAGAACATTTACTTAGAAACAAGTATCTTTTAAACTAATTTTATGTACTTACATTAACATTACAAGTCATAGTAATGAGAATTTGTATGTAAACTAATAATCTCATAATATCGTATTCATTATAGCTAGAATAATAGCGTATTGTTGTTAGGCTTTAGCCTACGTAGCATAATAGTGCTTTAATATTGTTTCATATTAAACATTAATTGGTAGTAATTAATTTGAACGCAAAAATTAATATAATATATACTTTACATATTCATATTCTTGTGATAGCCATGAGCCTGACGTGGCGCAATGGCACGAGCATGTGTCTGTAAACACATCTTTTTGTGGGGTCAATTCCGACTCAGAGGGATTAACTATTGAATATTTTGACTATATTGGTCTGTTAACAAATGCGTAGAGTTGAGTTCCGCCCCTCAATACGCAATGCTTTGAAAATTCGGCGGTCAATCTTAAAATAAAAGAATCCACAATAAATTATAACCTATATTTATTTGTCTATTATAGAGATTAGAATTTTTATCCTAAATTAATATGGGGTCAACCACTAGAAGCATCTTATGTAATGAAAATATCAATAAGAAAGTGAACAAACACTCTTTCCTTGTTTCATATTATGGCTGATAAAACCTCCTCGGATTTATTGTCAGTTAAAATAGAATAATGTGTTGATAGGTATTGTATGAGACGTTAAATTAGAACATTAATTAATTTTAGATTACAATAACGAATACTAATTATCTAAACTTGCTAAATTAATTATCTGAAAATGTTTATATAAAGGCAATTTTAGACGATGTTTCAGATAAAGCGCAAAGTGAGAACACATGACAGGTATTCATGAAGGCTTTCTATATATAACCGCCAATAAAAATGTATATATATTTTTTTATATTATATTCACAAAAACTTAACACTTTATTTTACTTTTCCATTTCCATGTAGTAATCAATGCATTGATAGGCTGTAAGTTCATGGTTATTGTTTAAGAAAGCACGAGTTGACGAAATACATCATATACATATAGATACTGATTTGACTGAGAAAACGTATTGAGGCCTGTGGTTGCGCAGGGACATAGTTTTGTGTGAGCCCGACACATTATAGTTTCGATCCCCACTCGAAGTAATGAAATATTTTATATTTTCGAATTATTCAGTATTTTTATTTTATCGCTCTGGTAACAAGGTAAAGCGAAAATATATTCATTTGAATTTGCGTTGAGGACCATTGATAAATTGGAATGGTTGTGTATTCCATTTCTACTGCTGATTTAATTTAATTAACTATCATTTTACCGCCCTGGTAGACAAATCGTGGTGTTGGGTTACACACGACTAGTAAAAAAAACTGGAAGTAAGAAAGGGAGTGTTTTATTTCCAGTATATTGAAGATGGAAGCCATATTTACAAAAACTGTTTAATAATGCATGACTTATTTGTATTCTCATTTCAGAAGTATTTTAATTTAACCGAGATTTGACGGAACTGGAAAGACTGAAACGAATATAACGGAGTTTAAAAATGTATATTTCCATATAAGAAAATTAACATAATGGTAACGATTTTTTTTTCGTATAATTTCGTACGATGAAATAAGCAAGTAATAATTAATGAAGATCAAAAATTTCAGATTTACGATATGTAGACTTTTTTTAATGAAAATCATGAAACTCCTCCATCTTTTAACTTGCGATTTTGATTCTTGAGATTAAAACTAGCTACACCTTAGTTTAACATTTGGAATCCTTAATCTCTGATAACTTATCAATAATTTCGTACGTAATTGTTAACATTCACATAACCAATCACAACATAATCTGCTTTACTTTTCGCTACTGAATTCTGGACACACAAATATAAATTGAGACGTGACCAAACAAAAAGTAGCTATCAAATGGCTAACTTTGCCTTGTTTGAACCCGTCGATTCACTTTTACTCGTAATTTCCGTAATGCTTAGGATATCGCCTTCCTTTCAGGATACACTCTATACAGGGACGTGGTAGGATTTCTTAATAGCTAATGTTTTATAATGGTATTGAATAGTATAAACTGACCATATACCTACATTTTATATAGTTATTTTAATTTCGATATATATACAATTATTAAACAATAATATAAAAAGTAAGCAAACAGAACTTTTGTAACATTTATACGTAGGTATTTCGTTGTTTTGATTTAAATACATTATTGTCACTCATAAGTTAAAGATAAGGTTTTTAGGTGGAACAGTCATTTTTAATTTGTATAAAATAAACCTAATCGGAACAAGATATGTAATTTGAATATAAATATTTCTCGAGTAGTTAATTTCTTTGAGTATATAAATTAAATAATCAAAAAATAAACAAAAGTGAAAGCTAAAAGACTGGTTAATAATGTTGAGGGTAAAAGGAAATAACGACGAGATCCCGACAATCCCTACACATAAATAAGGTTAATGACAGTAGACAAAACTGTATTGTGATGATGGTGTTAGTCATCTCTTTCTTTGTCCCTTATTCTTAGCTACCAGGAAACTGTGTAAAATATTATCAATGTTGCTTTGCTTTTTTATTAAACACTATTATAACTTCTCTTTAGACTAAGCAGAGACAACAGAAATGTAAAAAAAAATTGAACTCAGCGGGCACCGAGCCTACACCTTTTGGAAGACATCCAAGCTTATAGTTTGTGTCAGTTGAAGCTATACGTTTTAATCAATCTACATATACTTCTGAAACGCTTATCATGTCCTATTTTTTATTATTAACAAAGAAAGCAGAGAGAAATCAGTAAGGCACGATACTAATCTCACCTTGATTCTAACATCCACACTGCAATTTAATTCAAACTAATCTTCTAATTGGCACTCGTAAGATGATCTTCAATCTTCATAAGCAATAATATACGTAATAAAGTAAAATAAATCTAATATAGTGCCAAAATTTGCCAAAGTAGTATATGAATTTATATTACATAAAGGACCTAAAGAATGGCCCGTTATACCTTTAAATCCAATATAATGGTATTACTTAGAAAACGTTATCGTGCCAATAAAATACAGGATTTACTCCTTTTCATATATCTTGAAAAATCTGTGCGATGTTATAGTGCTCATATTTCACATAATCGAAGTCCATTAAAGTATATTACGTAGCTGGAAAACTGTCCGCTTTGCGTACATAAATATTTTAATCTAAATATTATATTAGTATATAGCTTTTAATATTATATTAGTATATAGCTTTTGAGGCCTGTCGTGGCGCAACGGCACAAGCGTGTGACTGTAACCGACAGGTTCTGGGTTTGATTCCCAGTCGAGGAAATGAAATATTTAATATTTTCAATTTAAATATTAATGTTTCATTTTTTAGCTCTGGTAATAAGGCAAAACGCGGCCTTGAGTACCGCCACTCAACACGCTATGCCTCAAATTCGGCGAAAAGTGGAGAACGGAAGTGGAACGGAGTATCTTCACACTAGGTTCCCGGGTTCTCTCTGCCTACCCTGCCTTGTGCTGGATACAGCGTGAAGCTGAAAAAAAAAGAAATTAAAATATAGCTTTTATAAAAATAATATTGAACTCAACGTTAATTAACATAGTAAATTTGATATTAATGAAAGTGAGTCCAAACTAATCCAAAATTGCACAGTGACAATGTCTGATTGTATGCGTTGGTTGTGCATTTGATTTCCACTCAAATAAATGTTTATATTGAAATTATCCCGCTTTATACTCGTAGACAAACCGCGGTGTCGAGCTTCGCCTCTCAACTTGCAATATCTCGAAATTTTAAAAATAAATTGGGACCTAGGCATTCCCAGTTCCCTTTTTATTAGACATTTAAAAGCGTGAAACTGCAAAATCAGAACCACAGAGTAGAATTATACTTAAAAGACTATATTTTTTTAAACCGGAGAAAATCATGACTCTATGCGTCTTTTAATCTAAAGCCTATCTTTTTTTTTTTTCAGCTTCACGCTGTATCCCGCACTAGGCAGGGTAGGCAGAGGGAACGGAAGTGGAACCTAGTGTAATGACACTCCGTTCCACTTCCGTTCCCCACTTTCCGCCGAATTTGAGGCATTGCGTGTTGAGTGGCGGAACTCAACGCCGCGCTTTGCCTTATTACCAGAGCGAAGAAATAAAACATTAAATATTTTAAATTGAAAATATTTAATATTTCATTTCCTTGACTGGGGATCGAACCCAGAACCTGTCGGTTACTGCCACACTCTTGTGCCGCTGCGCCACGACTAAAGCCTATCAAAAGTGACAATAATACAAAAATACTATATAAAATTTAAATAAAACCATAACCAATTAATAACATTGTAAATTACAAAAGGTGTGCTGTATAACAGGTAGGCATTGTCGCAGACGCGTTACATCATCACAGCGTGGAATTTCAAAGAGAGGTCGGAAGTACTTGATTTATGAGAGCCGCCGATGTACGAGCGAATATTAAAAAATTCATAAAAATATCCTTTATGGATTCACTGCATTGAATTGGGCGATAATTTTCGTATGAATACTTTATAACGGCAATAACAGAACCAATGCTCGGTTTAAAGCTGATGCGGCCTTAATGCCAACGTACACTATAGAAATGTATTTTATTTTAAGTAATACGCATTTATATTCTCTTAATGTAGTATACTTTAATATTAACACTTTCAAAACTTATCGGAAATATAGACGGTGGAAGTAATTGATGTACAATAATAATAATAGCAGTTTTCAGAAATAATATTAATTTAAAAAAATATACATACTTTCTCTTCATATATGCTAGCAACTTTTGTATTGATACAAACATATATTTATTTTTATGACCAGTGATAAAACCCAATATCTTAAATACGTACATGGTTACATTCAATTTACAACAATGTCTGTTAATGCACTAGATATAACGGCATCTTCTTGTCTTAGTAGCATAATTAATGCGAAGCTAAGCTACTAAGCTACTTAAGCTCTTCTCTTAGAGAATATCTCTATTGTGTTTGTCTACAAATAAATGAATATCGATCGATAAGTAGTATTAGGATCTAAGGATAGATAGGTCTCTTACGATAATTAAAGCCTAACGACAGCACTCACAGTTAAACAATCCTTTTATCTGGCTATCGTTTAGTTGGCTTATATGAGTATAGAGTAGAATTACGCTATTGAAATATATATTGCCATATTTTAATTATGAAGTAACTTTCATAATTATATTATGACTAAAGTATACTAAATACTAAAAATAAATATATAATTTTAAAAATATTTGATTAAATAAAAAAAAACTATAAAACCCTTTGAATCCCGGCTAATACTTTTCCACAATTAGAGCCTACTTACTGTACTAAATCTGAAGTGTTAATTTGCAAGAGCGAATGGATAATATACGTTGGATTTAATGCCTGACGTTGGCTGCTCGCTAAAGATATTCTCATTTGACCAAGGATTAATACGATTACCGTTAAATACTGAAGAATAATTACAGTTACTTTATTTTATCGCTATTTAAGGGTAGGTGTTAAATAAATAGATTTTATTACATTCAAGGCATGACTCTTTGTAATGGAGATAGGCAGCAAAGTATTTCTGGCATATTGCGTATTTTTATTTCGCGGCGTGGCGGGTTATTGAACTCTTGAATATAATGAAAGTTGTGGGAACTATAAGTAAATCACTATTGCATATACTTGGGTATATTGCGTATCGTAAATGATTTTTTGTCGTAGTGCAGCGGCACAAGCGTGTGACTGTAATCGTGACAGGTCGCGCGGTCCATCCCCACTCGAGGAAATGATATATTTAATATATTTAATTCTTTACTCTGGTAACAAGGCAAAATGAGGCATTGAGTCCCGCCACTCAACAGTACGGAACGAAATGACTTAACAATAGGTTTCCTATGTTTCCTTTGCCTACCCTGCTACATGCGGGATACATTGTGAACCTGATTTTTTTTATCACAACACTTGTGTTTGGCAAAAAATATTCGAAGTATTTTATCAAAACAGTTAACCAATATACAGACAAAGTTTTTTTTCCGAAGTACTCTATTATATATAAAAAAAATGTTTTTAGTAAATGTTAATATTATTATAGTTTAATCAAAATAATATCACCCTTGTGATATTGAAGACCAACGTGGCACATTGAGGCAGCGTAATTTATTGAAACACTAAGTCCCATCTGTCTACCCTGCTAGGCGAGAAAAAAATACATGAATTAGTTTGTTTTACTCCATTTAAACGTGTTTGCTATACAAGCTACAGGTCCAAGTTGTAAATTACCTTTCATAGGCATCTCTTTGGATGTAAAGAGGACGTCCCTCTCGATTCTATGTCAACCGCAACAATGTAAAGACATTTCCATTATTTCGTAATAGGGTATTGTGACGTAAATTTCTCCTCTGAATATGCAAATCACGTTTAGCAAAGACCTTTTACAGGAAATATTGGGAAACTTTGAAAAAATATTAAAATTTCAAATGAGCTTTTGGTATTGTAGTGTAATTTTGTAGTTTAACTTGTATTTAACTAGGATTTTTAAAATGTGTAGATGCTTCAACCGAGTATTGATGATTGCTTGTTGACACTAATATAATTTATATGCAAGATTTATTTAAAAGTTTACTATCCTTACAATATTTTTATACATATTAACAAAAAAAACACTTTCACGCTTTTTTTTACGTTGCAGGGTAGGCAGAGGTAAGACACTCCGTCTTTCAACTTCTTTCCGCTCTATGACGAAACATTGTGTTTTTTGACTAATTTTAAAGTACATTAAATTATTGAGTGGATTAACATTTCTTGTTTTGGACTTTGGACAGTTTTCAATAGGTGCGGGTTTGTATCCCGCTACGTTAAATTTTTTATACGTTTTCTAACTAAGAACATTGTGTGTTCCACAGGGAACCTCAACGCCGTGTTTTCTAAACCAAATAGGAAATAAATTTAATTTGATTATAATAAAATCAAAATTATAATAGTGAGGATCGAGCACAAGTCATGGCGTCAACAGTCTGTCCCACAGCACCACGATTAGCTAGTTGAAATACTAAGTACTTTTTACAATTTCTACCTTTACCACTAATATCGTAACCCGATATATTTTCAGATTACATACTCGTACGTACAATATTACGTAATCTGAAATTATAGCGGGTCTGAACCTTTTGAATTAAGATTTTAGAAGCCTCAAATTTCATTACAAAAGTATTTTGATCAGACACGCAATAATAAATATAAACATGCAATATACCGCTAAAGAATCTCAGCACGTACATACATAAGGAGAGGTTTTAAGAAAAAGGCAAGACTGTATCATTACCCTTAGTATTTCGGAAAAGACCGATAAGGGAAGGTCATAAGCGTCAACGAGGCTGAAGCTGGTCATTTGCTAACAATTTACTGTAAGGTCACGTCCCACTAATGTTTGAGTGTCCAGTGCCGTCGACTTGAGCGTTAATAGTCATTTTGACGGTAAACACTAAGAAGTGCCGTAAAAATATATTGTTATTTTTTTGGTAGTTATCGACATTCTTATATTAGCAACGGTTATAATTAATATGATTTGTATATTGAATTATTAAAAAAGAATGTTAATATACGTTCTAGTACAAGGCAAAACGCAGCCTTGAATTCCAACACTCAACAAAGTGGAACGGTGTGTCCTAACACTAAGTTCCCTCTGCCTACTCTGCGGGATACAGAACGACGCTGAGTAATATACATTCTTACATACTTGTAAACTACAGTTTAATCTTTATATAGCTGAAAGTCTCACATTTCGTAAGTTTTGTAGTAAATACAACCTAGTAGCCTCACGTCGTGCCGCATTCAGCGGAATAAGAATGAAATAATTATACTATAACGTTTACAAAACTATAATATAATAATATATATAAAATTAAAGCAATTTTATCCACCACAAGCGAATTTAAGGCCGACGCCAATCACATCTAAACAATTACGACTATCACAAAACAACACAATTTGTAGCCAATATATCACTGAATCGCACCTGAACAGTAATAACAAAGAGGAATAACTGTTATACGGCAGTTTTATGGCCTCCTCATTGAAACACTTTATGTTCTACATACCATTTGTCTGTTTGATTAATAGGTCGTTAGTTTTTGCGGACAAAAACAATTTCAATTGTGTAACCACGTATGAAATTGTTTAATTGTTACTGAATAGATGCACCAGTTAAACAATATATAATGGAATTTACGATCGTCTATTATTTGAATACACTAGGTGCTATAGGTAAATAATGGTAGGTTGTATTGCAACAAAGATCTTTTAATTTGAGCAGCTGATTTTAAATATAGTTAATGCTATATTTTTCTAATGATTAAAATTAATAAAGATTTGTGTTTCGTCCAAATTATAAGATAGTATTTTTTTTTTAGAAAAAACTGCCTTTTCTTGCCATGGATTCCGATTTACTCTACTCCACATTTTTTCTTGATCGTCTGTATAGTTTAACTCCAGGGATAAAAATAGAAAGGCATTTTCTTCCGACGTAGTTCCTAAATCGTCGCGCAACCTGAACATCAGGCGACGGTCTTGAAGCTTATTTGTTCTTTAGTAAATTTAGCTTAAGATCGCTGTCCTTAAGCATATCCTTCCCTAAATATGTCAAGAACTCGCTTGCCCAACGCAATGATTGCTAGTTGAGCTTGTCATGTCGCATGACAATCTTGACATTTTGACGGTTTACCTCTGCCTGGAAGCCAATCTATATACACCCAGTCACGCCCGGTTGATCCTAAGCTCAGGTTTTGTGGTGTTCATTTTCGGGATAACATTATAATCCATAATAAGGAAGCAATGTTTCACCGTGAAAGAATGTATACAGTTTATAGAACATTTTCTCCCTCTGTAGTGCGAAGAGCATGTCCAAAACCTTTTTAAACACATGCATAAGTCTTCGCAGTCAAGGATGCGGTTGTCCGTTTAAGTCCCCCTCAACTGCGACTACTTTGGCAGACGGTATAGATAGAAGGACCTCTTCGTACTGCTCTCAAGCCAGCTGTTTGAACCTTTAATTCTGCCACAGGCCATCTAGATAGCCAAAGCATTGATTAATTTAGTAGTAGTGTGGGAAAACTGGCTTTTACCTGAAGTTTACCAAGTTTATATAAGCCAGCCTCTTTGGAAGATATTATGGGGTTTTTTTCTTTAAACAGAATGCTTTTTATGGAACAATTGCCAACTGACCTCTACAACCCATTAAATTGGAAAAGCCAAAGAAATTAAAGGACCCAATATGGTGAAATATTAGAAAGGTTAAGAAAATTTTCATAACTTTCTCGAATTGTGTTAACCTGTGAAACTTAACCTTCTAAAAGAAATCTTTTACTCCATGTACCAGTCGTAAACAAAACAGCGTTAAGCCTTTTCTATGTTCACTAAATATAGGTACGATGTACATCTAAAAAGATACGTACTACATCGTATCAGTAAAGTCTTAATTGACGTCTATAAAGCAAAAGCTTAAAAAATACGTCTTTAAGACTCATTCATTTATTCTTTTTACATAAAATTCAATAAGTAATAGATAGGTACGTACTCATAATAACTTACAAGCTCAAGCATGACTATAAAATTCCATTTCGTTTACGCTGGCAATGAAATAAAAAAGTACGCCTTCTTTACATTAGTATAAGTACGTGTATCTGATATGAAATTTTCTTTTCTAAATTTACTCTTTGCAGCTATAAAAGGTTATAAAATAAGAGTTTTAAAAATAAGATTTACATTTTAAATTGAGGCCTGTCGTCGTGGCATATTGGAATAAACGTGAGACTGTAAACGCACCAAATTTTGGGTTCAATTCATTCGAGAAAATTAAATATATATATATTTTATTCCTTTGCTGTGGCAAAAAGGCACACCATGATGATGAGTTCTACCACTTAACATACAATGTCTTAAACTCGGCTCAACGTGGGAAACAGGACTGAGTTTCTTAACTCTCGGTTCCCAAGTTTCCTCTACTGACCCGCCCCTACCCGCTGTAACTAGCCATATGTGATAAAGCGTAAAGTTGATAAAAACAATTCAAATTATTGTGCAGTTATTACTTACTCGTATATATTTATAATGAATTGAAAGTTTTAATGATTACTCATAGCTATGTATACAATTAAGAAAGTTTTTTAAATCTTTTATATGTCCAATGTGAGAAGTATGAAAAATCTTTCATTGAAAAACTATTAATTTATTTACCAACTATTTTTTACCATATATGCTGTCTACCTCTGCTGTAGGAGATAGAGAAGTAATGAAAATCCAAAATTTATACTTTTATGTACAAAAATATTTGTAAGTACGCTCACTTTAATATGATTTCTTAGCTAAGAGAAAAATACAAAAAAAAAAAACAATTATGTTTCCTTATAAACTACGTCAAATTCTATCTGGCATCTGGTCCATAAAACGTTATTTGCAATTAAATTTTACATTATGCTTCGAGGAGCGTCTCTAAAACAAAAACAAGATAATTGACAATTTCTATTCATTTCTCGTACTGAATAAAGATTGTTTCAAATTACTCGATCATTATAGTATTCGTCTTTTTATTCTTTTCTCATTGCAATTCTAGTAGAATTACTTCTGTGTAAATAGAAATACTTCTTCAGTTTCAAATACTTATACAATTTAAATGTACCTAAATATTAATTTCAGGCCAGTCGTGGCTTAGCGGCACAAGCGTGTGACGACTGTAACCGGCAGGTTGTGGGTTCGATCCCCAGTCGGGGAAATGAAATATTTAATATTTTCAATTGAAATATTTAATGTTTTCATTTCATCCCTCTGGCACAGGCAAAAAACGGCGTTGAGTTCCTCCACTCAACACGCAATGCCTCAAATTCGGCGAAAAGTGGGGAACGGAAGTGGAACGGAATGTCTTAACACTAGGTTCCCAAATTTCCTCTGCCTACCCTGCCGTGTGCAGGATACAGCGTGAAGCTGAGTAAATATTAATTTTGTTGCTAGATAAATCGACAAATACATTTAATATTATTTACTTTAGAACTTCAATCAATATCTCATTAAAACGCAACTTCTGCTACAGATTTACTTACTCCTAATTTAAAACAGTAACTGAAACTATTTGAAATTTTAATTAATAATAGCAGTGCTTGTGAAAATAATTTTAGAAATTTTATCTATCTGTAATACTACCAGTGGACAATAATTTTTGTTGTTAATTAAAATATGTGAATATAATACAAGACCGTTTAGTCTAAAAATTTCAGTATATTTTATATTAGTTGAACTCTCATCGCACAGTCTATCCAGACCGGAAAACAAAAATTAATAAATTTGACATTTCCCAGCACGGACCCACCCAAAAACGAGCTAACGACTTGAAAGCTAGAAAAAGAACGAAACAGGCTATAATTTCAGTAAAGCTTTAATCCTTTAAATTACGATTAAGTTGTCGTTATTGTATATAATAAGTATCCAAAGCCCTCATTCGCGGCTATTTCTATCGAAATAAGTTTATCAAACATGTAATTATGCTCGAAGGTCCCATAAGACCGCCGCAGTATTATAGTAATTTAAATTTTAATTGAGTTATTATAAGCCTTATAATTCGCTCGACCTTTTTGCTGTTGGAAGCAAAATACCGTTCTCAGAATGCCTTTCGACTTCGCAAATATTGCTACTAATGTTTTATTCTATTTATTTGTTTGTGTATATTAATGTCTAGGTAAATTTACAAACGAATGATGAGGCTGAGTGTTAAGTTCATGAATTTATATTTAATGAACATTAGAGAATGACTGTCGAATATAGTTTTGTAGATTATTTTGTACATATTGATAATATTCTACTAGAAAATCTTAACATCACAATGAGGTCATCATGATGCAAAGTGTTGGACCAGTAGTACATGTCAATCAACAAATATTATCCTGGGTGGAAAGTGAAGAACGCAGAGTCTTCTTCATGTCCTGGTACGTATAGATTCATAAAGCTAAGAAATATCGCGAAAACATTACCGTTATCAAACCCATCACTTTGAATATTTTCCGATCTCACATTGAATGGCTTATACAGAAGGGTAGGCTGAGGGAACCTTGTGGTAAGTTCGTTTTGACGCATTGCGTGGCGGACCTCAACGCCTTACAACGCCCTGTTACAACGTCACGACTGCTTCAAAAAACTTAACAAATTGCGTAGCGTAAATGCGCTTAATAAAAAGAGTTGGAATATAAAGCAATATTTTAAGACCGTTAAGTTCGAGGCCTGTCGTGGCGCAGCGGCACAAACGTGTGACTGTAACCGACAGGTTCTGGTTCGATCCCCAGTCGAGGAAATGAAATATTTCATATTTTCAATTTAAATATTCAATGTTTCATTTCTTCGCTCTGGTAATTAAGCAAAGCGCGGCGTTGAGTTCCGCGACTCAACATGCAATGCCTCAAATTTGGCGGAAAATGGGAAACGGAAGTGGAACGGAGTTAGGTAGGTTCCCGGGTTCCCTCTGCCTGTCTCGTGCGGGATACAGCGTGAAGGTAAGTAAGTAAGTAAGACCGTTAAGTATTATAATCATTACATTTTTTAAGCTCCTATGAAAACTAAAATGAAACTCATCGTGACAAATATTTCTTGTCATTTTGTTATTTATTCTGTGTACTTGTTCAGAAATTTAATTATTATTTCTGAAAACTCAAAAGACTTTATTATTTTTAGTAATAAAGTGAAATACGTTTGCATGAAAACCTTTGTTTCAGTTGTAGTATATTTTAAACATGGTCAGTTACTAATGAGAAACGCCTACATGCGTACTTTATGAATAATTTGCATGTAACAAGCGGTAACGAGCCAAGATAGTGTTCCAAGAGAGCTTTAACATTTAATGATCTGTCTGAATATTTCATAGCTACGTTATTTGCAAACCTTAACAATTTTGAATAACCATTAATATAAATGGGATTTTCCATTGGTGATCCGTACAACGTGCTGCCAAATATTCCAAATTTTATAGTTTAATATTTTTCTAGCTTCACGCTGTATCCCACACATGGCAGGGTAGGCAGAGGGAACTTGGAAACCTAGTGTTAAGACACTCCGTTCCACTTCCATTCCACTTCCGTTCCCCACTTTCCGCCGAATTTGAGATATTGCGTGTTGAAATATATTCTTTTTATAAATATATATGGCAGGGTAAGTCGAGAGATCTCTTGATCTCCGTGCTCATTAAGACACAAAACTAAATGGGATATGTCTAGGTTAAGTACACCTTCTTAATTTTTGTATCCCAATTTATCTTCAAATCATTGTTGTGTCATTAAACTCAAACACTAGTTACAGCTATTGTCTCTTGTTTATTTTACTACATTCAACGAAAAAGACTGCTACCACAATTCACTTAGTCAAATGAGTTTCGATTTTGTACCACTTAGCATTTAAAACCTCTTTCAAATCACCAATTGTGCGTAAACGGATGAATATTAAAAGTATATCCGATGTGAAAACTGAAAATATAATTTCAGTTAGTCAGTAAGAAATTATTAAATAACACATACATATCTACAGCTGTTCATCACTATACAAAATTACTCCACATAATAACAAAAAATCATATCCTAAATAGTTTCCATGACTTTAAATCGTCTTTTACAAAAAATACCAAGCCAATTAGAAAAAAGTATATGTTTGCTAAAAACTCTGGCTCAATTTTAGCCGGCTGATGTATATCAATACTTATTTAAAATCAATTAAGTGTGTAACAATCGTGATTTTAAATCTTAAATTATTTCAATCATGATTTAATATCGCCAACTAAAATTTTATCCTTTTCCTTAGAGGAAGAATTTAGCTTTTTTCATTTTTAGTGATGAAACTTCAATAATACTTAAAATTGCTTAAATATTTTGTATTAGCAACTGTTTGAAAATAGCCATAAAACTGGTTCTAAAATGAGAACAATAGGCTTCTAACAAGTGTCATCTAGGCTAGGTTTTATTTTCCATTGTATTTTCCGAGTTGCGCGGATTTGTCACACTACAATCATTCCTCTTACCATTTTTATATCAACACTATATTACTCTTCTAAATCAAATGAAAATATCAAATCACAAATAATGACACTTTGTATTTTTATAAAAGAGTTAGGCGCTATAATATTATAATTACTCTGTATATTTGCTTTATTTCTATTGAAATTAATAATAATATATCTCTTTTTCATTTTATATTAAAATATTTGTCTGTCTGCTTCTCAACCTGACCGTTCATTTGACGTTCTGTTTAAGAAAAAGAGTTCGGACAATGATTATATTTAAATACTATTTTTATTCTTGTTCCGAAGCAAAAGCGTCTTTCAGTTCTGTAACTCAGTACAAAACATATATTTATCTTTTTTTAAACTTAACACTGAGTCCCTTACACAGCAGGGTAGATATCAGGCACTTCCTTTTGCTATGTTTGGCTGAATTCTGGAAATATTGCGTGTCGAATGGCGCACTCAAAGCTGAAATGAAAAACTTAAATATTTCATTTCGTCGAGTAGGGATCGTACTCACAACCTGTCACATTTGCAGGCACATGCCCTTGTACCACAATAGACTCTAAAATTCTAAATCTCAATAATACAATTGTAAATAGAAGTTAAATGAAAATTGTCATAAGGTGCATGCAAATGAAATTAGAAACGGTCACTTGTACGCTGAGGTAATAAATGGTGGTTCATTATTTTTAAAATATCTTATTAAAAAAGTAATAATAAACCATATTCTGTTTACTTAAATATTTTTTTCTTTGTCTAAGCAATTTAATTTTACTTTTGTGATGTTTCGCCCGCCTTAAGGTATATTTATGAATATTTATTTCATTCTCAGTAAAGCAATCTCATTACAGCGTTCTTTAAAAAAATAATTATTGTTTCAACTCAGTAGAAGCATTTTGTTAAAGTAGTATTACAAAGTTATTATAAAAAAGTTATTAATAATATATTAGAGAGCAAAAAAAACATCTTTAACTACATGACATCATTAGTACAACTATATGTAAAAATATAAATTTAACTCAATATAATGCAAAAAGTTATCTATTTTCCATTTTCGATGGATAACTCGTTCCTTTCTGGGTATGTATGAAATTTAATGTACCTAGCTATTCCCTATATTGGGGATTTTCCAAAATGGGAGTTGAACCTACAACTATCGACTAGCCAACACTTGTAACGCCCACAACGACTCTACTTCAAAATTTACGAAACAAAAAAGAAATTTTACTCGCATAAAACAACAAAAATGTAGTGTATTCTATAATTATTCCATTAATCAATATTGTTTAGCGCAATTTGACCTGCATTCCTACTAACTTTGACCATAATTTATGATTTGCCGCTTAATTTCAATTAAATCATAATTGAATAATACGTACGAGTTACATATTATTTGATTCATTTGCGTTGTTTGCGTTTCGTATTTAGATGATTGATTCAGGATATTAGATACAAGTATAGATAGCAATCATAATTGATGAATTTCATCCATTGGTTATATGTATATCTATGTGAAAATATTGTTATATATATCTATGTGAAAATACACATCTCTAT
The DNA here is from genome assembly GCA_019049475.1 of Eueides isabella. Lineage (NCBI taxonomy): Eukaryota > Metazoa > Arthropoda > Insecta > Lepidoptera > Nymphalidae > Eueides > Eueides isabella. Next base: position 5,933,679 of record CM032390.1, read on the forward strand.
ATATATATATATATATATATATATATATATATATATATATATATATATATATATATATATATATATATATATATATATATATATATATATATATATATATATGTATATCTATGTGAAAATATTTATATATATATCTATGTGAAAATACACATCTCTATCTCAGCTTCACGCTGTGGCACATGGTTGGGTAGCGCTGAGGGAACTTGGGAACCTAATATAAGACACTCTGTTCCACTACCGTTCCCCATTTTCAACGAACGTTATAATAATACACATCAATACCCTTATAATCCTACTATAAGTAAGTGTATCATAGTGAACTTTGCTGACTGTTAGACATAGTATAGAAATAAGTTATGCAACACGACATAACTTTTTTTTCGAATATCTACAGACAAGCTGCCTGCCACTATTCTGTCCTTGTAGTCCTCTCCTGCTAGACAAGAAAATCAATGCTGTTCAATTAGTATAAATCACGAAATAAGCACAGTCGAAAGAAAACAATACTTTATAACGTTTTTTTTTTTACTTATCAAGTTAAAGGTACAGAGAGATAGTGGAAGAGTGGAATAATGTATATTTTTTTTTACGAAAAAACGAAATCTGAATATAATGAATTCACATCCAGACTAAAAATTGGTCAACTTAAGATGCTTCTTTTTTTAAAAGTCTAGTTCCGCCTCGACTTAATTAAGTGTGGCAAAAATAAGTTAATAATTATATAATTAGTTTATATAACATTAAAAAAAAATAAGAAACACACAAATAGAATACCATCAAATCAATCCTACGAAACCCAGTAACAGGGACAGCCGTTTCATTTTTTTTTCTTCTTTCAGCTTCACTCTGTATCCCGCACATGGTGTGCAGAGGGAACTTGGGAACCTAATGTTAAGACACTCCGTTCCGTTCCCCACTTTGCGCCGAATTCAAGGATTTGCGTATTGTGTGGTAAAACTCAGCGTCGCGTAATCAACAAGTAACTAATACATTAGATAAAATAAACTCGACAGCTAACTAAGTAACTAGTTTGCGTAAGCAAAGAAAAAAATCATTAGCAGGAAATAAGAAACCTCATTATACAGAGGAGCCGTGCGAGGTCTCGTTATCTGCAAATAAAAAGGCTTTTCAGAGGCGGGTTGCGGCCTGAGGTTTAAATATTTAAAGTTGAGCCGCGGAGATAGCTCGTCTAATGCGCTATTAGCCTCGAAGCGCGTATTTGGCGAGCTTCACTTTGGATTTTGCCGTCCTAGCGACACTGCATATTTATAATATATTAGTTCTAATATTGACTGTCGCTCATCATCATAAATTTATATAATTTTTTCTTTCTCTTTCTCCGTATAACTAAACCGAAATACAATATATTACCAGAAAGTATGCATGTCGTTGGTGCTAGTTTTAGTAACAAGATAAGTCGCACAAACACGCCGTAGTGTTTCATCTCGTACTTGAAAAAATGTGTGGAATGGAATGTCTCAAAACTACATTAAAAAAACAGAGTTGCCACTGGATTTCCCAAAATACGAGCATATTAAAAAAGAGAGTTTCCATATGGTGTTTTGTAATGAAAAATATCATTTCAATAAAACAATCATTTTGTAGCAATTATGTATATATTTTTTTTCGTTTATGGACGGCTGAAATATAAAAGACATTGAATGTTAGTAAAAGAGAAATGAAACCTCAATTTAAATTAGTTAAGCCAGTCTTGAGATTAGTATCGACAATCGCACATATAAACAGACAAACTAACATCCAAAGGAACAGACGAAACAAATGTTTTTTTTTTTTTATTATTTTTAAATTAATGTTTTAGGTTTTATTTCATTAATAAATGCTAGATTTTTCTACATTTTCTTATATTTTTTTTCATGTATTTCAGATTCATACTGAAAGTTTTCAAAAAAATATGTATCAATGAATACATAAATATTCATACATGTGAATTCATTTATAAATTATAAAAATTGAATTCAACAACCAACTTAACAAACAGTTAAGTGAAAAGTAACAAAAACTTGGTCTAACTGAACCGGCAGTCGCGCCCGAGGACCCAACCGCAACAAATTAAGTAACTTTGAAATAAATTAACTCATGGCTTAAGCGTTTTACTTTACGTTTCTTTTATGAAATGACTTCTTCTTCTGTTTATGTTTTGATATGATTCAAAATGGAAATCAAGTCTTCACTTTATAGTAACTTATGACGAAAGTTATTCCTGATGTTACATTATTTTTATTTTACTTACCAAATGTTTTGTCAATCTTTTTACATATATTCTTTCGTATACATTCTACAGTAATAAAAACATCGGAAATATATAAAAATTAGTTTTAACCTCCGGCTTTACCTGCATGGTCGAATAGAAATAAGACTTATGTATGACATACTATTCATTCTAAGAGCTCGTTATCTCTGACCCTAGGTACAGTGGATTATATCGAATCTATTCCCGTGCTGCAGAGCCTTTCTCGAAAGATAGACTATCTTGAAGAAAAACTTTTTTGTCAATACAAGCCAGTAGATCCTCAAATTTTTGCGATTTATTCAGCTTCACGCTGTATTCCGCACGAGGCAGGGTAGGTAGAGGGAACCCGGGAACCTAGTGTAAAGACACTCCGTTCCACTTCCGTTCCCCACTTTCCGATTTGAGGCATTGCTTGTTGAGTGGCGGAACTCAACGCCACGCTTTGCCTTATTACCAGAGCGAAGAAATGAAACATTAAATATTTAAATTGAAAATATTAAATATTTTATTTTCTCGACTGGGGATCGAACCCAGAACCTGTCGGTTACAGTTACACGTGCGACACGACAGGCCTCATTAATATGTTTGATAGGTACTAATCGGTATACGATAGGCGATTAGCTCCTGCGACCGCCGCCCGCGCCTATCTCACGCAGTAGGCTCGATGCACGATCTTCTAAATTATCTATTTTTATATGCCATAAAATTTAATTTTTATTTATATAAAACACATCCCTATCTATCACATTTCATTGGATAAGCACCTGTAAAAATATACATTTCTCTATCAGAATTATTTACGATATCACAAGTTTAATGAATATAATGACGACCAAAAGCATAACCACAGCGTGCGGGGCGGGATCTAGCTGTGAATGTGGCGTAAATGAAATGCACGTAATGTAGCGAAATGTAAAGCTACTTACATTCGAGTACCCGCATACTCCGAACATACGTAGCGACCACTAATGCCCTCATTACTTCAACGTTTGCTCTAACTGCATGTTAAATATACACAAAATATGATATTACGAAATTGAGCCGCCACAGCCGTGCGTTAACCTATTTTTAAAATAACTTAAAAGTCTACGAAAAAAATCCATTAAAATTGTAAAAAATATATATAATTATGTTACTTTATTCAGTATGTGGCATACAGAGGATAAGAAGGTGATTTGCCACTTCATTCTAGCACCACGGACTATTATAAGTATTTGAAAGGTTGGGATCAAAAGAATGTATATTCTTGAATGTACATCAGAATATTTACGAAGATAATTGTCAAAGGTTTTTGGGTATTACATATTTTGTTCTTACATTTATTATTTGTGTATGTATATGGAATATATAAAAATAGGCTTGTTGTAGCGCAGAGACACAAGCGTGTGACTGTAAACGCGACAAATTGTGGGTTCAATCCTAATTCGAGAGAATGAAATATTTAATATTTTCAAACTAAATATTTAATCATTTTACTTCTTCGCTCTGGTAACTAGACGTAGCCTGGCGTTAAGGTACGCCGTTCGACACGTAATGCCTCAAGTTCGGCCGAAAGATGGGAACGGAACAGAGTATCTTAACACTAGGTTCCCACATTCTTTTGACTACCCTGCCATGTACAGCGTAAAGCTGAAAAACATAGTGTACGTATTCATTATTTTCATTGGACGGTTTTATACAGGCACATTTATTTAAATCAACATCGAAAAAATTGTATTCAAATGGGTCTTGGTAGGGCTTGATTTTTTTTACTTTTATTCTCTAGATAAGATCTAGGCTATAATTGATTTTAAAGCAGTCTGAATCTGAAAATAATTAAAGCCTATTAGTTGTTATTATTGTAGTCAAATATTTGCACATTTTATAGAGTAAGTTAAGGCCATGAGTACGTAAATCTTGAGATATACCAAATTTTTTTGTAGAAGAAATTTATTTATTTTTTTATTTAAGAGAAATAAGAGAATATTTTCATCGCAGTTCGTGTAACACATGTAGGACGTCATTCAGCTATATAATATAATAATAAGCCGTCCTCTTTGTGCTAAGGTCGGTGTTTTAAAACCGAGTACCTTTTAGTTGGCAATTGTACCTACCCACGCCTTGGTTTTCACCCGCGTCATTCATTTCAATATAAAATAAAGCAAGTTAAAAGCTAAAAGTTTTATAAATATATTAATATTAGAAAGCGCAATAAAGTAATAAACTCAACTTAAGTTAAGTCAACATTTCCATAGTAAAATTTCCGATTAGATATGGTCGTATTATTCACAACCACATTAGTGATGAAAACCTCTTAATCATCAGATCTTGCTAAATGGAACTTCTATAAAAAGTACTTACTAGCAAAATAGGCATATTTCCTTACTAGCAGATTAGCATAGTTTCATAACGAATAACGACAGCCAATATATCTTACAATTAATAAAACAAGCACGTACAAGACTTTTGCTTTTTTTTTACTTAGACCTTTTTTTTATAGAAATATATAATTGTATATCTATGTTCCAAATATTTTTTATTCTGTAGTGAATCTAGTATTCATTTTAACTGTATAAACAAGCAACTAATCAGCCAAAACCGTATATCTACGTACGAGAATATATATTCAACACTCGTGGAAATGCAACCGTAAGTATTAGAACGTAGTAGTATTAATATTAGTCCCACAGTGAGTTAGAGCTAGACAGAGTGTAAATGATTCAGATTTAGTAGTAAGTAACTCTTGTGAGGTCATGGCGCTCTCTGCACGTCGTGAATAAGGTATGAGGCGCTGAATATTTCTACGTTTCTAAAGATCAACACCTAGTTACTGAAACTTCAGTGTTGGTGTATTTAAGTCTATAAATAATGAACTCGTTATTTTTCTCATATAACTACTATTTTTTATATACATATTTTAAAAAAGCAGCATCACGTTGTTTCACGCAAGGTAGGCTAGACAAAAGGAATCTAGGATATGTTCCCCACTCTCAGTTATTTTTTTCAGAGATGTCATTCTCTTTTATCAGACTTAAACATAATTTAAACCTCGAGAGGGATCCGAACTCACAACCTTCACCCACAGCAATTAGTCTATGTTCCATTACACCAGGACGGCCGCACAGTCAGGACACGTTGGAATGCACTCTTTATTTTCTTATTGTTTATATTCAAGGATTTTTCTCAAAAAATGGAAAATTGAAAACATCTTTAGGTGGCATACATTTCTAACTAGGTCTTTGGGAATCTACTTGTATAGTAAACAAGAAGTTATCGGCCTTCTCTAAATGAATTTATTATGACATGTGTCAAAGACAGTGTTAAGGTCAGCTACAATATTTTACTTCGTGTCTTCTCCATTCAACGTGACATTGGCGAAGTGATATGTGCTCAACTGGCACGCTCGGAACGCCATAATCAAAGAACCATACCATACAATATTTTAAATAGAAGTAAACATTGAAAAAATATAAAACGGTTTTTTTTTTTCATATTCCTCGACCTATATACCGTTAACTATAGTTATTTTTACGAGTACATATATAAGAAGAACAATCATACAATAACTTGACGCTTGTAATATAGTCTTGTCCTGTAATGTAGTATTGTCTTTATTCTTATAATATTAAAAGAAAAAGTCAATGTATATTTTAACTTGTCTCTATCTAAAAAAACTTTTCTCTAACTTTTTTCAGCCTTAAAAAAAAATTAAATACATACTTCTCTTATAAAATACCTATGTGTCTAAGAGTTGCCTTTAAAAACTTAGCCCTCATAAATCCGTTATTACAGCTGATGTAAACCAGGTGCAATGAATCATGTTATAAAATACATTAAATTTATGCTCATCTCATACTTTCTTTGCAGGATCGATCCTTGTGATTTAACGCTGTGACGCATTTTACGGCGGACGCACTGAGCCGGCAAATAAGGAATATAAATATATCTTAGTTCTACACTTCACTTAACACTGATGACGATGTTGAAGTACCATCATTTTTTTATTTCGGAGTTTTCACGTCGTATACCTTTTTAGTACCTTCAATAATAGTAAAAGAGTCATATGCTGGTTGGATTGCATTAAACTTCTTTTTTAACTTTACTGTAACATTATGTAGGACTCGCATAATATGGAGATACACAATGGGCAAGGAGGATGTAAATATGAAACTACATTCCACACTCCACTACAAAGACTTCGTCGGCTAAGCATCTCGTAACCTACATAACGAACAGAGCATTTAAAAAATAATGTTCTGTATGTTACTCATAAATCGTTACTCTTTTAACTATATGTTAAGTCGCTTTGCGATCATCAATTTTACGTAATAACATATAATAGATATAAGAGAATATCGATCAAAAATTGCTTACTTTTATAATTTGAATTATTATCAGTAAATTTTCATTATTTCTTATAACATGGGGAAGGAGTTTATTGGAAAACATATTTTTATATTTCGAAAAGTTAGCATTTGGTTACCCTGATTTATTTAAATTTTTTTTTAATTAACTATATTAATTACAATAAGTGCACATGATGAGACCGATAGTGCCTCTCTATAACTTGTGCCATTTTAAAATAATTCATTATTTATATCTTACCTAATACATAATAATTCATTATGTAATATCTTACCTCATCTAATTGAGTTACTTCGGAAGAATTCTGAAATTTGTTTGTTTTCGTAATGTGTGAATGATAATATTCTCTTTGAAAACATTGTTATTTTGAAATTATAGACTAATTAAATTTTATTTATAACATGTTTAGATTAAGAATAATAAAATAAATATGTATATGTACGTTAAATAGTAATAAAACAAGCATCGATACATTTTTTAATTTTGTCTATCTGCTTGTAAACGTTTATTTTAGAATTAAGCAGGTGTTAAAAGAAGGGGGCTTTACATACTTACTACACACTTTATCCTTAGCGGGTTTAGTGATTCAGATCAATCAAGATGAAGTCGACTATGTAAGATTTGTTTCTAGTGACTTCTACCAGACCCTTCTAGGTTTGCAAAATTCCATTCGCTAGGGGCTCCACGGAGAAACGCAATATTAGAGACTAAATCAATGCGTAGGGCAAAGCGGGAAAAAAATACAAACAAAACTCTAACACCTAAGCCTAAACGTAAATAAAAAGTAAAATTAAAGTAAAACTTTGGTTAATTGCTAAATAATCAAGTTTACCTATTCATTCAACTAATCAAGTTATCAGCATGAAATTTTATAATTTTCAATAATTTCAATATTAAATAAGAAACAAAATCCTTAGTGTTCATGTTTACCCGAAGTGTGTTGGGTAAACACGAACACCAAATGGGGTAATAATGAACTAACATACATTCTATATCTTGATTACAACAAAGATCACATTTATAGCCTATCAATATAGACTGTCCATCTGTAGGTCTCTTGCCAATTCGAAGGTTATTCGGCGAATTCTTGTTATCGTCAATTCATAATATAATTTGCAGCATTTTACTTTACGAGTTCAAAGTCTTGTTCAAGTATAAATTATAGTTTCCTACCACTGTTTGGTACTTTTATTACATCCTTCTTCAAGCGGTCAAAAATTATTGATTTTCACACTAAATAAGCTACAGTTGCTTTGCCAATTTGCCTCTTCACCCTAACATCTTCGACAGCTTTTTGCAGATATTTTAGTTGTTATTGTTGGTTTCAATCTTTCTAATATAATTACAAGGCATGTGTAGCAATTAAAAAGATTTAATAAAAAACGACAAAACACTTCGCATCAATCCATAACATTAAAATCAAAGTAAAGTCCTTTTGACACATAAGTTTTATTTTGTAAATGACTTAGCACTTTGCAGATTGAACAAAAAACCCAAACAGGTTAGGAATCACGATGTAATCGGTGACCATACATTGAAAAACCCACAGACCGGGTTGAGAACCTTGTCCTTTTCGAAATAGTAAAAAAGGATAAATGTTGAACGTTCAATATTACTAACAAAGCCTGTTCGCCATTACCCCGCTGTATCGAAGCAATTTTAATTATATAAATTATTATAGGTTATATTTATTTTGCCGTTAGCGTGATTGTCATTTGACTCGTTAATAAATGAATATTCTAGAACGTTAATGTGCAACTGCTATTGTAAATGGAAATAAAATTACATTAATTAACAGTTTCGAAAAAAATACGTGTAAGACATACAGAACATTTAAAATTCTGTATTTTGGCTAGTACATGCGTCCGTGCCTATGACTACCTATGGCGTGATCTTCAAGATGATGATAAACAAATTACCATAATCTTTTTCTAACAATTAAAATCGCCGTATTCTGGATTACCCCGCGTTCCTGTTTCCCCCATTTTCCCTCTACATGTCCAAAACGCCCGACGTTGCCCGAAGTAGTGAAGGATTTTTTATATTTTTTTTTAAAAGACTGTCATATCTGATTCAGGGCCATAGTAGTCCAATTAAGATATAGAAAACAATGTAGTGCCACCTTAACCAAAGTTATTATATGGTGAGCACTCAAAAATTAACGATGTGAAAGATTTGAGTAAGAATCTTATATTCCAGCTAAACATGAATAAGTATCGAGCAATAAACATAAAGAAATATTTTAATAGAATTGTTATATTTTTTAAAAGGAGCAATATAATAAAAACCCTAAAAAATATACTTGCTACTTTTATTATAATCTCATAAAAGCACAAACCCATTGTCACGTGACATAAAAAGATTCCGCACCGAAAAAAGTTTAAAAATGTATTTTCTGCCGTTTTCCCTAAGAGTTGGCAACAACACATTACGGCAAACAACAATTTTCAAACTTTACTCTCAATTTCCGAGCGTATTATACTTTCATTTTTGTAAGAAACGATTTTTCTTTCTCCTTGTTTGTGCAGTAACATTTGCGAATCGATCAAAAAGTTAAACGCTTGAACGTGCTTGGTTTAGATTTAAAGGTAACGAGTATTTGTTTTTCCGTACCTGGCAGAACAAACAAGTTTAGCGGTGGATAGTCGTATATTGTATGGAATAGAGCAACGTCACGTTCCAAAGTTACGGAATAGTAATAAGTTTACAATTTCGTACTGTACCGTCATATATATGTATATTTTTATATTATATTTTTTGTTCTTTAAAATTTTATTGGTAGATTGTTTATACCATTGCCAACAATACACAGTATTTCAGGAGATCGTTAACAGACAATACAGATAGGCAAATTAACTGCGATGTAATTTTCCTTAATTCCCCCGAATTAGACATTTAAACACAATTTTCGGCCAAGCACCCATTTTGGTTGCAATTTACGGCTAATTAAACTCTTAAGTGCAGGCCGCTATAACCCACAATCGTCGAGAAACTCAAAAAATATATATTTTTTAATTTATATAACGATGAAAATTTACAATCTATTAAAACTTGATAATAATATAAAAATATTATATTATTATATTTTTTTACATCGAGCTTTCTAATTCAATGGTTGAATGACACGCAAAGACCCCTTCCTGGATAAGGACGAAGTATTTAGTAACGACGAATTTACCTTTTACTATTGTTAAACGTCCATCCGTTTTTAAAGAGATTCTGTAATAGACTATACGAGTATAAGCCATTACACAGAAAATAATTATTGGAGAGAAGATCAAAGAAGCTGAAATCCTAGTGTCAAGACACTTTAATTTCTCAGTTTCCGCCGAATTTGATGGATTTAGTATGTTGAGTGGCAGAAAAATCAACTAAGCGTTTTTAATAGTTAACAGGGGGAAGGAAGAAATAAGAATGTTACATATTATATTTTTTTGAGTGGGGTAGCCACAACTGGTCATGTTAAACGAGTCACTTGCAAAGTATATATGTATATATTGATACATATACTCGTAAGTTACAATTGTAAGCCAGAGAGACTAAAAGTATCCAATTTAGAACCAGTTATTTCAATATCAGAATATTCTAATATTATTATTAGAATAGATTGTCTTTACTCAGGGATATCTATAAATGTAGACCTAACTTGATACGCCAATTTAATGCGCCAATTTATTATTTTTAACCCAAAAGTTTGTCAAATCAATTAGCTTTGCAGCGCAATACTGCTGTTGTACTCGTACATTTAATATAATTATATAAGATGATCATAATTTTATGCGCTAATGTAACTTTGGGAAATTATTCAATTAATTTCTTGCTTTGATGAATTGAGGACGGAACGTCCTGCCATTCAATTCCGTATGTCACTCAATATGTCTCGAAAAAACACCAGAGAGCGGGAAGTGGCACGTCTTAACACTAAATACCCTCTGACTGCCCTGTGATGCGAGAAAAAACGACAAACGGTTTTTCATATTTAAGTATGAAAATTTACAATTTAATTGATATACATATTTAAATTTAGGAAAAGACTTGTACTTGTAAAACAGTGAGTGCGTCGTTATAAATTATAATGACAATATTTTATTTTGTTTTATACTAAATAGAATTTTTATTCGCTCTTTGGTTATATGCTAGCACAAGTATGCAAGACAATTTCGACGCAATATTTCTCATGAAATATTAAAGCAAATGTAGTAATGGCTTCTTATATTTATGGTTATTGTTGTCATAGAAAACACTTACGTGAGATTATAATATATTCAAACCAGACGATACCGATGATAAAGGTTATTGTGGCACCATGGGACAGGATCGGACTGTAAGAGCCATAGTTGTGAGTACAGTATCTATTTTGGGGAAGGATTATGTACCGTACGATTTGACGCTTCGTTCTCTTTGACTACTCCACTAAGGAGTAAAGTCTTTAGCGGGGGAGAAACTAAAAAAAGATACTTATTTAGCTTCACGTTGTATCTCGCACATAGCAGGGTAGGCAGAGAGAACTTAGGAACCTAGTGTTAAGACACTCCATTTCACTTGCGTTCGCCATTTTCCGCCGAATTTAAGGCAATTCGTGTTGAGTGGCGGAAATCAACGCCGCGTTTTGCCTTGTACCAGAGCAAAGAAATAAAAACATTAAATATTTAAATTGAAAATATTAAATAATTCGTTTCCTCGAGTGAGGAACGAACCCACAACCTGTCGGTTACAGTCACACGCTTGTGCCGCTGCGCCACGACGCATAAATATTGTTTTTCGACTCGTTCGTTTACCTGTTCGTTAAGATAATGTGCAGCGTAAGGTTTAATCCTTTCTAAGTGCTTTTCTAAAATCGTAGGGCAGACAGAGGGAATCTCAGTCATAGGAAAATTTTCACATTAACATTAGTTAATTAAGTCAGCCTACTTTCCCCTAATATTCGACACATAGCGTGTTAAGTGGCGGAGCTCGTATCCGCGATTTGACTTGTTCCCCCGAATGGGAAACGAACAAACAACCGCCACTTTACAGTTAGATGCTGTACTATGTGACAAACACATTGCAAGAAAATTTTGAATCTAATTTGATCGAGAATATCAATTCACAAAATAAAAACTATTTCTTTATGTAAATACTTTGCAAAATATATAGATATTAGAATATTACAATATTTAATACTGCTCATATTTTTAATATTTTGAAAGTATCATATACAATGATCGCTGTACTTTTATTAATTGCTTGTTATTTAATTTAGCCGATGAAACCATTGGAAATAACGCGATAAATTTTCATGAGGGCTTTATTTTGAATATTATTCAAATCGTACAATACATATTTATATCTTTACCATTCATAATGAAATCATTTCAATTTATATGTTATATATACATATGTCGGTTAGTTTTATTTTTGTTTTATTAGTCTTACAGGCTTTTGGAATAGCAAGTTAGGCAGAGAATGCCCAAGACAAGATAGTTAAGACAGATGTGGTCTCTGTTAAAACATTTTTATATAAAAATATTTTTATATACGTGATAAGTGATTTGATCAAAGCTGCACTAGAACGATAATACAACTGCAATTACCATTATATTTTACCTCACTATAGCGTGGATCGAGCCTTAGGCTCTCCGTTACTTTACATCAAGAGAAAGAATAGAAGTTAAAGATAAATAATACTTAAGATAAATTATACTTTACTCTAAAGAACTGTAAGAGCTACAGTAAGAGATGATAATTATCGCTAACTACAATTAAATTAACGCCTTTAAGGACGTCAAATAGTAAGTACCTATTTGCTATTTTGCTATATTTGTTTATATTGTCATCAAAATTTTATAAAACCCTTTACTATTTTTTACTGAAAATCTACATCAAATTAGCATTAATCTTAGCATTAATTATAAATTAAATTAAATTTTGTTCTCTGTTTAACCAATTATTCGACACTTAGTCAGAATCAGGCCATGACCCTCTCAGTGGTAAGCATCGCCAGAACCAGGACCATAGCCGGTATAGACTTCACAGCTCAATCACAAAGTTAAGTAAATTCAAACAATATTTTTAAGATAAAGTAAACAGACAACTTGCAAATAAAAAAATATATGCAATGCTAACGATATATCCTTTTAAAGTCATTCATGAAATTTAAAACTTTAATATCCAGACATTGCTTCTGTTAAGTTGCGATAACTAACGCCACTTTTTATTTCATGAAATCGATCTTCTAATCATTTCGTTCCTATGAAACGCTGACAAACTTCACTTCCACTACGCTAAAATTCATTTTTGCTTGACATCTTTAATTTACAGATGTCATTGAGAAATTTCTAAACAACTTACATGAAAGTAGCTTTTCATATTAGTAGCCATTTCTAATAGTATAACTATATATTATTATAGTTCTTCGTAGAATATTTCAGATTTTGAATTTTAAAATATCATTGAAATTAGCTAATCAAAACTCAAATTTAATTTAGATTGCAGTCTAGATGATGCTCAGACCCAATAACTAGTGCTATAAACATCTTATTCTCTCTCTCTCAGTTTCACCCTGTATCCCGCACATGGCAGGGTAGGAAGAGGGAACTTAGGAATCTGTTAACACATCCCATTCCACTTCCATTCCCCACTCTCCGCCGAATTTGAGGCATGGCGTTCCGCCACTCTGTTGAGTGGCGGAACTCAACGCCGCAACATATTATTCGAGTGTGAAAAAAAAACTAAATGTTATTTATTGCATATCTACACTAACTGCAATAAATATCTATATCACTAAACACTTTTTTACCGTTTTATTATATTATAGATTTTCTTATTAAGCAAATGTCCTATTTATTTTGTAATTTAATAAAAAAATATATTATAAGGTGCATTCGGAAAGTAGACAATAATCCGACCTATTTATATATATCTCATTCTTGTTATAGTGTGCCTTAAATAATGTAATTAAAGCCATCGTGGTGTATTAATATAACGCCTGATTGTAATAAGCTACTTCTAATAAATTACTGGAGAAGAATAATAAAGAAAGAGCAGTGGTGAGTAGAATATAGTAAGGATAAACCTCCTTTTTAGAAAGTAATACATAGTGGGGAATTTATCCTAGTTGTGAAATTTTAATTGGTGACTCGTTTTAACATTTTTTTTGGCTGCCAAAAATATTTAAATAAGTGTCACCAAAGAAAAGTAACAAATACAAGGTCACATCTATTATTAACTACAATTGATATTATTCATTCTTTAATATAAACCTGGATGACGTAATCGATCGAACGATAGTTTTGTTTCACTTTTCGTGTCTCACTTTCAATGCTGTGGGTATTACCGAAGATGAAAAGTGAAATAAAACCAATTATAAAAATCAACAGTGTCAGTATCGGTACTTTAGTTTTATATTCTGATTGTAAATAAATTGAGAAGTATTTTTTTTATGTTTATGGATTCGACTTAAAAAAGAAGGATTTATGTCGGCTCATGGTATAAGAACCGTATAGGTAAATGCTTGATCACCTTTGTCAGAATGGTAACGCGATTCCTCTTATGTCATAAAAATTATTTTTATGTATTTTATTAATTAATTTATCTTATATATTTTTTCAATCAACAAAATATGTTCTTTTCACTAGTTTATCGGAACACTTGAGGAAATGAAATATTTTCAAATTAAATATTTAATGTTTTCATTTCTTCGCTCTGGCAACAAGGCAACGCGCGGCGTTTAGTTCCATCACTCAACACGCAATGCCTGGAATTCGGTGGAAAGTGGGGAACGGAAGTGGAACGGAGTGTCTTGGCACTAAGATTCCAGGTTCCCTCTGCCTACCCTGCCATGTGCGGGATACAGCGTTAAGCTGAGTGAGTAAGTGTTAATAAAAATTTTCCTTTTTATTGTTTTTAAAAAGCCCATTCGCGCTCCCCTAAACTTGCCTACCTCGTTACTTATTGTACCCACAATATAACTTCAAAATAATAGCATACAAGAGTCATAAAAACAATATCTTTATAAGTACTAGAGAAGAAATTGCCAATATAATAAAATGAAAGTTTCCCAACAGAAAACATTTGGGAATAATTGAAACGAAGATATCTTTAAGAAACTGAAAATACTTTGCCAGAAACTACTTTAATGTTATTTCATACTTACCGTTAAACCCGCAGTGCCACTCTCAAAGTGGCACTGCGGGACGGCATATCGCTATCAACATGACAGTTGTGAGTTCGATCTCCACTATGGCAATGAGGCAATGACTTATTTTCATATTTCACCTTTGGCAAGACCAAGCGCACCATTACAACCACACAATTTGAACGAGACTTTTAATGTTAGTATGACTTTTTTTACTTTTACACACATGGCAGTTCCATTAAAAGTTCCGTTTCCTACTTTCCGCTTTAAGGCATTGCGTTTTGAGTGACTATATTAAATATTACATTTCGATTGCGGATTGAACCCAGAGCCTGTGACGTTTACAGTCGCATGCTTGTACCACTGCGCCATGACAGGCGTCATCAATCTACGATCTGTAATCTAAAGTTAAAGTTTACTTGAAATTTTGTTAGCAAGGGAATTAGAAAAATGGATCAAATAGTATTATATAACTTCATTTAATGATTTATAAATACTCGTCCTCAGGCGACGTAAGGGGCTTTGCTGATTGCAAATTGTCTCCGCCGCTGAATACAATTTTTAAGTTTCCTCAATCAAACGTTTCATATTTTTATAAATGTATTACACTTTTGTGTTTTATAAGACTTTTCTTATCAAAAAGTCATCTAATACAACGTTTATTTCAGGTCTGTTTGGCTACATTCGATGCTTAAATAAAGTATGTTTTCAATGACGCTTGATATATACAAAATTACTTAATATATATATATATATATATATATATATATATATATATATATATATATATATATATATATATATATATATATATATATATATATATATATATATATATATATATATATATATATATATATATATATTTATAAATATATTAAAAATAAAAAAATAATAATAAACTGCGGCTTGTTCAATAAGCGCAAATGGCGATTGAAAAAAAAACATACTAAATGTTGAAGGAAGTAAAAAATGCAATGAATCCGATTAAGCTGCTTCTAAATTAGTGTGAACAAATGTACAAGCAGAGAATAGATTTAAAAAATATTTTGGTTCTATCTCTTCAGTTCCACCTAAGGAACGCCGTGTGTAGAATTCGGAAGGAAATTACAATATGTGTGTAACACTAGGTCCCGTCTTATTACTGTCTTTGTCAAAACTAAAAAAGTAACAGTACGGATAAACATATTTTTGTACTCTTATTTGAGTTTTTTTTATTTCGGACCTCGACGTGGTTCATCGAATTTTATATGACATATCTTGCTGCAAATAAAATAAAAAGGTTATATCAACAGAATATATTTATTGAGTAAAAACAAACGAGCGGCAGGCGGGCCTCTCCCACGATATTTTATTACTAGAAAATATTTGATAATATCAAAATTTAAAGTATTATAAAATATAATAAAAATACAACAAATTATTTAACTATTACCTAACCAAGAAATTAAACTAATCTAATTAATCTAATTCCCAAGTGAAGACAACAGAGTAAAAATAATGATTAATAACAAAAGCCTAATAAATATACAAACATTTATACAATTGAAACGGATCGAGTCCTTACATGCAAGTAAACGTAATAGAACCGAAATATTTCTTAAATCTATTCTCTGCTTGTACATTTGTTCACATTAATTTAGAAGCAGCTTAATCGGATTCATTGCATTTTTACTTCCTTCAACATTTAGTATGTTTTTTTTTTCAATCGGCATTTGCGTTTATTGAACACGCCGCAGTTTTTTTGTATTTTTAATATATTTATAAATATTATTTTAACATTATACAGCCATTGGAAAATGAAAGAAATACAAATTAGTAAATTAACTAGTTAATACAATATACAAAAATGTATGAAAATTGACGCAACGCACGGGTTGATCTTTCCGTAATTAAGCCGCTTATACAAGTCGCTCGGCTCGTCGGCTATGTAATTTTGAATCTACGATATCTCCTAAAGTATTAATATTTAGTAAAGTACAAATTAAATCTCAATGAGTTCCCAAGGGTGACCTGACCCAACAATAACCCTATAAATTTAAATTAAGTAAATTAAATGGGTTAATCTTTACACCATCATCATCATCAACATCACCGTGGATTTTTTATAGGTGTTCTAAAGACGTTTTTGTAGAACATTGTTTTTATTTATCTCATAAGATTAAGCCGGGGCAGGCTAGCAAGTATTCCATTTTTGTCGACGTTTTCGTAAAATAATGAAATTCTTGAAAAACATAAAATTGAAGAAAAAAGTAGTATATGTTCATCGCTAAGCCCTAAAGTATTTATATATGAAATTTCATCACAATTGGTTCAGTGGATTAGCTGTTATCACATTATGGACAGACAGACAGAGTTATTTTTGCATTTATAACATTAGTATGGATTTCAAAATTGATTTACTTTAACAGCTGTGTCAACAGAAAAATTATACATTTTTACTAAGTTAATGTTTTCATTCTGATCACTGTATTTACAATCTAGTTGTATTTACTTTGATTAAACTTTTAGTTCCTGAATATACAGATATATATATCAACAGATAACAATTTACACCCTCTACTAACAAACACTCATTGAGTTTTGTTTAGTATAAACTGTATGTAAAAATATTGAAACATGCAAAACGACCTTTATTTCCATTACAATAGCTAAAAGGTCAACTAAGTTATTCGATCTAAAAACAAATTTTCAACCAAACGAATCTAGCGCGATATCGAATTTTAGTGCGAGGCAAATCTATATCGTTGTAATTTAAGCTCGGTTAACCATTTTTAGCCTGCAATAAAACTATCAGATCTAACGAAAATGGGGCTCACCGAATTTGATACTGTTCTGATGTTCAATTTTTGATAAAAATTGCAAACAAAAACAGCTCAATATACGTCTGCTTACTTGTTATTTTTAAAGTTTTGTATTTGTTTTGCTAATTGCCAAGTGGAAATCTTAATTGGATTAATATTTCGTATTTCAGCTTTAACAACATACATATTAATTCTTTTTATAGATCAACTGTGCTCCGCATCTAGCAGGGTAGGCAGAGGGAAGCTAGTATAAAACACTCCGTTCCCGACGCTGTCCAATGGGGTGGCCCATTTTCGACACACTACATGTTGAGTGTAAGATATACTTAACTACTGTTTAGACTAACTAGTTCATATTTATTACAAATCATAAAATTTATTTAATAGTATTTAAAAGAAAATTGTAATTATACAAAAAAAGAAAAGTCTCCTGATAATATATTTGACAATTGATAATACACGAGTAAGACCACGCTACGCGGCTTGGTGCCGCTTCCGCCTCGTGCCCGCTGAGATCTGCGAGTCGTACGGAGTCTAACCTTCAACAAGACGTTCTCTCTATCTGTGATGACTCTGCTCTCGTATTTTAAAAGTGTGAAAACTTTCAATAATATCTATATTTATTTTTGATATGCCACAAAAGTGCAATTTTGGTCTATATCAAACTCAAGGTCTGTTGGAAAATAGAATGCTAAATAAATTGAGGGCCATACAACCAGGACCTTCCTGCCAACAGTACAAAAAAAATTACCTAAACATAACCTACATCTAACTTCAGCCAACACTTAACGTCTATGTATACGCCAGAGGGAGGAAAAAGAAATTTTATATATTTATAAAAATGAAGAAGGATGAAATAAATTCTCTATTTTTTACGCCAGTAAGTAATTTCTGCTTCATCACCGTACACTTGGCATATAAGCGAATTTCTAAAATAAAATTAAAGTACTTTTATACTTATAAGCCTTACTAGCAAAAAAATTAATTCTTAATTGATTCCTAGATTACATAAAATTATCATATTATTTATTAAAAGAATTTAAAATCAAATATGTGTATGTATGTAGGGAAACGGAACGTACATCTTTTTAGCACACGTTTCCGTCTACCTATTCTATCATGCCATAAGGCGTGAAGCTGTGTATGCAGAGTATAAAAGTGCTACCACCAGTTACATTATTTAATTATTTCGATTATGTATTTTAATTATTCTTTAAATTTATTTATATTTTGCCTTAATGATTTATAAAATATTAATTTGTTATGAAAACGATATTTCCATTTTAAATTCTGTTGAAAAAATAATACAATAAACATAGCTTATTCAGGACTATTCAATCAAATGATTTATTCTGATTCCTATTAATTTGCTTTCAGTGTTTTGAATAAAAATGATGAAAATGAATGAGAAATTCACGCGTGGCTGGATTTATATTTTTATTTGTATATTTAATAACACCAGCAAACGATCGAATATGCCTTTAAGCTAATATTATATCATATTTAAATATAAAATAGCATCCCACTAATCAGTGCGAACATTAAAATCTCACACTTATAACAGATTCAATTCCCACGCTTAATGTTATTTTTAAGAACTCTAACTATGAACCATTTTTTAGGGGTTAATGACTGACGTACTTTTTTATATTCTTGGAAACTTTTAAAATGTATATGTATATTTCTTTGAGGCCTGTCGTGGCGCAGCGGCACAAGAGAGTGACTGTAACCGACAGGTTCTAGGCTCCATCCCCAGTCGAGGAAATGAAATATTTAATATTTGCAATTTAAAATATTTAATGTTTTATTGCAATGCCTCAAATTCGGCGGAAAGTGGGGAACAGAAGTGGAACGGAGAGTCTAAACGCTAGGTTCCCGGGTTCCCTCTGCCTACCCTGCCTCGTGCGGAATACAGCGTGAAGCTGATAAAAAAAGTATATTTCTTTTAATATATCAATGATTCTAATATAAGATTCAGAATCAGACCCATATGTTGTATTACTATACATGTTCAAGTAAGCAAAATATATTTAAACAAATATAAGCACATAGGTCTATCAGGCGTTGCCGTATTTGGCTATCACTGTACATCAGTTAACGGTTTGATTCACAAAAAAATGGTTGATCAAATTTTCAAACAAAAATAAAAAAAATGCGTTAAAGTGGTTGCATATCAATATTCCAATACCGATTCATGATTAATTTCATCATCTCCAGATGATCACATGATATTTGAATTTTGTTTCTTTATTATATGTTATTAATAAATTGTGGCTCAGCGGCACAAGCGTGTGACTGTAACCGACAGGTTTTGAGTTCGATCCCCAGTCGAGGAAGTGAAATATTTTATATTTTTATATTTAGTTTTATATTTCGTCGAGGAAAAGAAATATTTAATATTTTCAATTTAAATATTTAATATTTCATTTCTTCCCTTTGGTAATAAGGCAAAGCGCGGCGTTGAGTTCCGCCATTCAACACGCAATGCCTCAAATTAAGTGTCTTAAAAAAAGGAAATAAAACAATTACGATATTTTAAATTTATTTTTAAATGTATGTAAAATTGTTCAATGTATACAAAAGACTAATCAATTTCTTTTCATCAACATTCAAAATTTCTTTTCATCAAAAATTTGAAAAGTTTGATTAAACTTCAATGAGCTACTACATGTATATTTAACAATATACCATATTGTTAAACTTAAAAATGGAAATCGGTAATAATGGGGAAAAATTTTCATTTAAAAATCATATAATTTCATTTAAATTGCACCGCAACATACAACAGTAACAGTTCTGGCAACATTGAAGTAATCCCTGAGGATCCTTGTCTGTCAACAGTCTGAAAGCAATTACTGGAGATTAAAGCTGGAAAGCGTTGGAAATTACCATTCAATGTAAATCTATTTGCTTCTCAATTACTTGTACCATTTCCTATGTAACAACTTGAAGTGTCTAGGTTTCTTGTTTCTTAAGTGCCTGCTCAAGGCAAAATGTACAAAATATTCCCTTTTACGCTAATACGTATCGATACCAGTTAGAACATTACGCAATTATTTTAGATTTTGTTGAGTTGGATCCAGCATCTAAAAGAAACTTAAATACTCTCTCTTGGCTTCACGCTGTATCCCGCACGAGGCAGGGTAGGCAGAGGGAACCCTGGAACCTAGTGTTAAGACACTCCGTTCTACTTCCGTTTCCCACTTACCGCTGAATTTGAAGTATTGCGTGTTGAGTGGCGGAACTCAACGCCGCGCTTTGCTGTATTACCAGAGCGAAGAAGTGAAACATTAAATCTTTATTTGAAAATATTAAATACCTATTTCATTTCCTCGACCAGGTATCGAACCCAGAACCGGTTACAGTCACACGCTTGTGCCGCAGCGCCACGACAGGCCCCTATACTTACCTTATATACATAAATATATTCACCTTAATATTGTATAAGTAACAGAGCATTTCTTTCAATAATAAGGCATTCAATAACCATATAAATCATCCTAAGCATCATATTTGTAATTTTTTGTTAATTATTGTTTTTTTTTGGGAGTTCAAAGATCAACTCAAATTTAAACTAAAAATTTTCCTTTTAATAAACAACTTACGATGGTAAATATTATAACTTTTTATAATTCAATAAAATATACATTGAATTGTTAAATTTTAAATGTAAATAAATACAACTAAAATGTAGTTTCAGGAGAAGAGAAAAATCTTTTTCTCTCAGTGTGAAGAGAAAAATTTTTTTTTTTTCATCATATTAAGAGATGTCCACTGTTTTAGTCATACGAATTTTGAAAATTGAAAACTTGGTCTAATTGACAGAAAGCCCGTTAATAATGTAGTTATTTATTAGATCCATTGGAAGTGACAACAATATACAGTAACAAAGAAATAAAGTACAAAATAAAACTTATATCTAAATGCACCATCTCTTAAAAAAGGAAACAGCATAGCATATGGTAAAACAAAATACCAAATTGAACAGATATAATTATTTAAGTCTGCTTACATATTCATTACACAAAATAATATTTAAGTTGTTATATTATATAAAATTTTCCACCCCAATTGCCATTGGTTTTCCTAACAATGTGTCTCATCACATACATTTTTGTACAATTACAAAATAAACTAACTTTAATTTACTAGACCCAGCATGGCATAAGCGTATTACCGTAAACGTGGCCGGTAATGGGTTCAATCTCCACTCGAGGAGATAAAATATTTAATATTTTCAAATTCAATATTTAATGTTTTATTTTTTTTTACTCTGGTAACAAGGCAAAGCACGGTGTTGATTCCCGCCACTCAACACGCAAGGTCTCAAAAAAAGACAACTGGACAACGAAACGGAGTGCCTTTACACTAGGTTCCCAGGTTCCAAGCGTTTAGCTGAAAAAAAATACTATCAATACTTGTAAACACTAACGTATTTGCGATTCAGTTGATCTTTAAAGTAGTAGGTATATTTTTCCAGTTACAAAAAAATAATTCATCCTAAAACGTACAAAGTAATGTATAAAGTAATAAACATATCATAAACTGATACAACACTATTATATTCATATTATATGGTCATTAATCTCTCACTAAAGCCTCATAAATTGTTACTTAATACACGCTTAGACACAGCAAAGGTAAGTGGCGTCCAGTGTCCCTTGTTAATATTCCAACTGACTCGACATGCCTGTACCTAAAGTTGCACGAACAGAATAGTATAGGAGACAATGATAAATGATAGTTTACTGTGTTTTAAGAAGTACTTAAATTGTTTGAAGTTGTCTACGTGGAGTTCTTTATGACATTTTTAATTTATTTTAAAGACAAAATGTCAAGTTGTATTGTTTTCCGCGTTACAATATTATCTAGTAAGAATATTAATTAACTATATATTTAAAGGTTTTTTTTATTTTGTTTATGGAATAACGTATACAGAAAGAATTTAATATCAATATATATATAGTTTTTAACCGTCTGCTAGAATTCAAGAAAAACTTTAATATGTGGTGTAACTTATTGCCTCGTTAACCAGAATGGCAATAAATAAAAATCATTACTTCGACCAAAGATCAAACCCATAAATAATCCTTGCGATGAAAGTCAGACGGGTTTTTTTATCTCTTTAGACACATTACTTTGTGTTTTGGCTGTTAGGACATAATTAGTAGTAGTAATTTGCCTTTCCAATCTATAAATATAAAAAAATAACAATTAATTCAACAATTATAGGTATTATAACATAACTTGCAGTCAGATTAGTGTTAGTAATGACAGAATGATTTGTACTTAATGAATAATTTACAGTAATTTTATACTGAGTTGTCCAACAAAACAATATAAAACCATAAATTCTAATAACCTTTTTTATCCCACATCCACGTGTAATTGTTATAAGTTAAAAATATTTTCCCTTTTCCAACGTAAACAAATAATTTTAACTTCAAACAAATTATTATTTTAAACTTCAACACAATTATCTTAGTTACGTTAATCTCACAAAAAAAATATCTAAAGCTAGGCGTTACCTATTAAGTAAAAACTGCCTTTGATCCTAAGTAAACGGTGGCCGTTTACTTTGAAATTACACAGCAAATTATAAGAAAAAAAAATATTTTTATAGAGCATTCTCTTTTATAGCTACAAAGTATTTACGAAGTGAATGGAGAAATGTAATAAAGTGGCAAGTTGAAAAGGGTTGTTAAACGATGGTGGTATCTGTAGCAGATAGTTTGAATATAGAGCTTAAAATGTTTTTTGTATTCCGTACTGTATAAAAGACTACCACGTTATGTATATAAATAGGCACAAATGAGTGTCAGGATATTAGATCGTATTTATAACTAAGTTTTTATTTTTTTGGTATAAAAAAAACAATCTTAAACTTGTTCATTTAAAGCCACTATCTATCTATCTTTTAACCATGCAATTAATTTGAAAATCCCTCTTTACAGTGGAAAGGTTGTAATAATCTAGTGACCTCGGTAATTCTGATTTATATACGTCACATTGACTAAATACATGATCGCCGTGATATAACTATTATTTGTCAATACATATGTTATAGTGTAAAGTTATAGTTAAGAAATAAAATATCATATAATTTTATTAATAAAGCTTAATTATTGAGGATATAACCTCACTGTAAGCTAACTGTGGATTCGATTCTTTATTAGGGGAATAAAATATTTTGATTTTTCGCTCTCTACACAAGACTAATCGCAAAGTTAAGTTTTCCTAAGCCACGCTCAGTGTCATAAAAATGGGGTACGGTGGGTACATCACTGGGTTCCTTCTGCCTAGCATGATATGTGTATGATACAGCTTAAAATTTAAAATGTTAAACTGAACAGCGAAATATAAAGTCTTTTATTTTGGACCAAATGAATTTCTATAAAATAAATATTTCACAAAACTTAGTAAGAACCTATAAATTGCAGTAGTATTACAATATTGTTAAATAATCGTAGAGAAACCTCTTCTTGTTTTATATTTAAAGTCCTTAAAATAACAAATTGTCAACTTATTAAAAATGTAATTTAGTACAAAATCTTTGAATGTAAGTAAGATTTAGGGGAAGGCAGTAATTACCTATAGCGGCGTAATTGACTGCGACACCAGTAATTGCTCGGCGCGACCGTGCCACTTGGTTGATGAATGGAGTTAGCTGGAAATTCGTTTGGCAAGTGTCTAGACCGCATGACTGTAAAAAATTAGATTCTTAATTTATTTCTTACGGGTTAAGTGAAAGTTTCTAACTCCGATTAGAATTTTTGCCACTACTTACTTAACTATATCTAAAAAAAAGGAAATGTTGAAACGATATTCGAAGCTACTTATACCCAATATTATAATCAGTATATCCATGCAAAGCCAGGATGTGAGGCTATAGTCTAAATTTTATTCTATCAACTTTATACTTCAAGTTAATGCTTGATGCCTATATAAGCTTAAATTATGTAATGAAATATATTATAACTAAAAGATTTACTCAAATTATTTCAGTAATTAAAAATTATAACAACTATAAAATTGGACTTTTAAACATTAATAAAGTCACTATTGAATACATTATGTATAAAGTTAAAAAAAAATCTAAATTCTACATACACAACCCTCCACGACATACCTGAGATACGTATGTTGGAAAAAAATGTATCGCAATATATCAAAAAATATCCTCGTTTGTATAAGAAACACATTGTGCCTATTTATCCAAAGCTCAAATATTTCATTCAACAATTTCAATAGTAATAAATCATTGAAGCTTAGAATAAAAAAGTATGTTTTATTTTCCAGTGCCTATATAATTCCATATTTCTGTAAAATATGCTAAACCACTGAAAAGGAGATTAACTGTTGCTGGTTATAAAGCGAATCCAACCGCTCAATATTCATGGCATGACAATGAGGTGGTTAATCTCCGCCGATACCTATAGTAACATAATCATATAAAACCGCAGAAAATATTAAATTCTAGCTAGACGTTTTATCATGAATATAGCAGAGTAGGCTAGAAAGAACCTAATATCAAATGATAATTTTATTGTAAAGAAAAATTTACACTCCTTTCTCTTGTCTTTGCTTTTGTTTGTCAAAGTACATAAAAATAAATATATTTTTATCTCAGTTACTATTGCTAACGAGACATATCGATCCTCTAGAAATAAACGTGCTCAAAGTAAAAATGTTTTCTTAAATTAATTAGACCTTCGTCTATATTAGAAATGATAGAAAGAATTTAGGTTAAGTTAATTCGATCGTTCTTAATTCTTTTACATTGTAATAAATAAGTGATAATAGTAAAATATGTGTAGTAAGTAATTTGTTCCATTCTGTAAAAATGATGACATGAGATAACGCAAAGACAAAAAAATACATGTAATAAATACATTTACATGCATACAAACTGTACACATAAACGCACATACTTTCCAATATTTATTTTTTTTATAAACCATTAAAATATATTAAAATGAGTTCATATTAGCAGTTATTATAAAAATTCAATCGTACAAACGTTGAACATCTTAGATATTCAATTACTAGCAACTTCAGGCAAAATAAACAAATTTTGTTTGCTATATTGCAACATGGAGATCATGTTTGTGGGCTTACAGAATGCCGACCATTTACATCTAAGGAAATCCGAGATGCCAACAACCAAACTCGGTCAAAGCTTATCGACTCAAACCGTTTAACCGTATAGAGCCTTAGTACTAATGTATCACGCAAAGGCTGGGATATTCCAAATATTCCCTACACTGGTGAGCTGGGAATTTTGTACTCTCAATAATATTACATAACAAAGCTAATGATATTCTTAGTAATTGAAAAATCTTCGTTATGATACACATAAAAACGCCGATATTTTTTAGTTTTTTTTTTAGGTATTTTATATTTTTAAGTTATTTTATATTTTTTACTTATTTTAGTTATTTTATATTTTTTACTTATTTTAGTTATTTTATATTTTTTTAGTTACTTAAGTTATTTAATATTTTTCGGTATTTTAAATTTTTACTTATTTTATTTATTTTATATATCTTAGTTATTTTATATTTTTTAAGTTATTTCATATATTTTTTTCTTAGTAGTATTCGATTTGTCAATAAAAAAGTGTCGAGTGCAAGTTGGACTGATTTACAAATGGTTTTCTTTACTAATTTCAGGATTGTAGGTAAACACCAAGTAAAACTTTTAAAACATGTAAAACTTCACCTACGTTTTCGGACGTATGCACTCATTTTGTATAAAATTAACTACACATATAAGGTTGATGGAAATTTTTCTCTGAAATATTTCATAAATTTCTGACACCATAAATGTTAAAAGCTTGTCTTTGATTACGTTGACTTAAAAGATTGATTTTTTCTATCGTCTCAGTAACCTGCTGTTAATTTTATCCTATTAGGATATCCTATAAGGGTTTTGTGGTGTTTCCCTACAATTAAATGCAATGTAAGCGCACGAACACAAGTATGATTCCCATGATCAAACAAATTTAGTATAACTGCATTTTATAAATTTCATCTTGGTATATTTTGGTTAAGGACAGTGAGTAATATAACACACAAAACTGGTGCTACGATGGAACTCGTAGTAATGTAGTTTCAAGTTTACCATTTTGTAAATTGAGTGACACAAACAGAAAAAAATGGAAGAAAAACGAATAAATGACGGTCAACAAAACCAACATTCATGTGTAACTACGGGTAGCTTTCGGTATAAATTTGAATTAGAAATTCCTAATTAAAGAGAAGAAATTTGTGACTAAAGAGATCTGTACCTTTCTAATATATTTAAACATGTATATTTAAATTTCAGCGACATTAACGTATTAAACATTATTCCATGTATTATAAACAAATATTAAATAAAAACACAGTTTGTGCGCGAGTTCTTTTTGTCATTTAATAAGAAACGTAATTAAACAAGCAAATAATAAGCCTCCAGGCTATCGGATACGCTAAGAGCCCCTCGAAGCTTTTTAAAAATAACACCAGCAAAAATACCTTCATTCATTTGGCCTGTAGATGTTTTGAAGCTTCTAATAGAATAACGTCGTGTTTTTTACAAATAAATTCATGTTTTTGAAATTGCTTTTTCACTTTATGCTTATTATTTTTGCTTTCTTGATATAAAATTTGTGGGTAACTTTAACTGTTATCTCTATATATTTTTTTTCTTATTATGCTTATAGATATTCATTTTCATAGAAAAAGTATTTATAGATTACTTTTAACATTAAAATATTTGGCATTTTTATTACTTTCTATAGAGATGCTAATAATATAAATTAGCTGCAATTAGCGTATAAAAATTTCAACGTCACTTGACAACAACCGATAGCTTAGTGGTCAGATCACTTGGACGCTTTCCAACATTAGAGTCCCGCTACGGTCAATGTATTACACTTTTTTTATAAATATAATGCTAAATCAAATTAAAGAAAATTTTGTCCAAATAAAATTAAAAGTGAAATATCACTACCCTATCTTGACAAAGTGCTTATGGCTCTTAAACTGTTAAAATGATTTTCATGAAAAATTAACATTTCATGAAAATAAGATTGAGAACTACCGCAAAGCTTTCGATTTAAAATCCGCTCTCAAACTGATTAATTTTCTCATAAGATGCCATAGGCAGATACATAAATAAGTATAACACTCCTTTTTGGGTCTCAGACTATAAGTATTTTAGTTAAGATGATTCCTTTGAATAAGGATTTTGTCTTTAAATTTAATAATCTTTTTTATTAAAATAATCTTTCTCAGCATTTGTGAAAACAAAACACTTTACAACAAAGTAGCCAAGTAGTAAATTTTTAAACTTTATTCACCTTATAAAGTAAGAGGCAAACTTAGGCAACTAAATTATGTAGCTAGTTCATTTTGGAAAGTTTGAAATTTCGGCGTAGCTATGAATTAAGATACACCTACTCAGTTATTAGTTAGCACATAATGATATTATGACGTAGTTTGTTTAATCTAGTTTATCTCGTCTAATTTAATGTATTAGAGAAATATCAAGATATTAGTATAACTACATAGAATTATAATTACTAAAATCGCGCAGCGGCCGTTCGTTTCGATTGTAAATCTTACAGTTCTGGATTCCGTTCCTAGCGTGTGCAATTCACAAAGACGAATGTAAAATTATAGTTCTATTAATGATAGTTATTTAATATTTAACTCGTATATATTAAATAGATTTCTACAAATTCAGAGTTTACATTTTTAAGAAATACATAAGCGAACATAAGCAGCGTTGTATAAGGTGTCTATCTTTTTTTACTGTCCGTTACTCTTTAACTCAGAAACTAATAATTAACAATCAAAAGCTACCACACGATTACATGAATTTCATAAATTCATTGCTAGGTAGAATGATAGATCAGTCGGTCGCAGTCGCTCTGTACTCTGTAAGTTACAAACTAGATGCATTTCAAAGTGCTTCACAGTACGAACACAACGGTGGCAAAGGATTAAGGCTACATGGTTATTCCTTTGCAGTTCCAAACTAAGGTAATTGCTTTTAGGCCTCTTAGAGATATTCTCTAGGGTATGATTGGAGTAAAATGTTAGACCTTCAGTCGAGCTTAAATTATACCGCTTAAGAATTACATAAAATAATTTGATGGTTGAAGAACATTGAGTGGGACGGCTATGACGACAACGACCGATATTCGCAGGTCTGATCTCAAACCGGGGAGTTATTTATTTTTATTTCCCTGCTATAACCAGACGGTTAGAGAAATAGTACTCCTAGTTCTTGACATGTTTGTACTAAATAAGAAATTAAATACAGATCAAATCAAGTTAACGAACATATTAAGCGGGAAATTGCACATTTTTTTTAAGAACGGGTTTATTTTTTTTAATATGAAATATATAAAAGAGAATTATTTTTCTCATTACTTTGAAAGTTTTCCATTCTTTGTACTGTTAATTCTCACTTTAATAATTGTAGGTTTACAGGAAGTTTCTTATAGGTTTTGATCCAACGAATTTCATACAAGATGCAGCAAAAACAAAGAATAAATACTTGCAGCTTTGTGCTTTGATTGTGTCGACTTTTCTTTTCAGGGCAGAACATTAAAAAGAAAGAAAATACAAAATTTGTTTATATTTGATTACTTTATATTTTTTGTCTTTTTTATTTACTATGTTTTAAAGTGTTATTCCACACTTAGGACAGAAAATATTAAACTTAAATTTAAAAAGCGTATAAAAATTTTGAACGAAGCAGGATTTGAACCCGCGCCTCTGGAATACCGTTCCAGCGCTCTGACCAACTAAGCCATTCGTTCTCACCGAGCTCCGTCGAAATTCTTATACGCTTGTTACAACTTTCCTATGTTGTTAGCATCTCTGTAGGGAGATTTTTACAAATTTCCGCTACCCAAAGACAACTCGTAAGAATTATCGTTTGGCAAGAGAGAATACTATTTATTTTAATATTTTTACTATGTTTTAAAGTGTTATTCCACACTTAGGACAGAAAATACTAAACTTAAATTTAAAAAGCATATAAAAATTTTGAACGAAGCAGGATTTGAACCCGCGCCTCTGGAATACCGTTCCAGCGCTCTGTTGTTAGCATCTAACATAGGAAAGTTGTAACAAGCGTATAAGAATTTCGACGGAGCTCGGTGAGAACGAATGGCTTAGTTGGTCAGAGCGCTGGAACGGTATTCCAGAGGCGCGGGTTCAAATCCTGCTTCGTTCAAAATTTTTATACGCTTTTTAAATTTAAGTTGATTACTTTATCCTTGCTTTACGTAAATAAAATAATTCATAGAGGAATATTTTACAATAAATATTATGTCAAAGTTTTTAAGCATAAAAGAAAATGGCAAACGCCCCTGCCTTTTATTTGTTTTGGAAAGTTCAAAGAATTCCTTTGAATTCCTTTTGAAAGATCTTTATATATTGCTCCTTATTCCTTTGAAGCTAGTATTTGTTCTTATTATTATCTTCCTAATGAGTTGAAGTAGAAAACCATAACATTTATTTGAGTTATTAGGTATCGAAAATTAAATTGCTCGATTTATGTTCACTTTGAAAATATATTTTTTGTACTAAGATTTGGACAAGATGAAGTTTTACGAATATAGTTGGTTATATTCTTATTCAAGCAATACAATCCAAAAATATTTATTTTATGTATTATGTTATTAAAAGGAGGTATATACTTTTTGATGTTTTTTTCTTTACGAATTAAAGACATTATCTCTTTATAGTAATTTAAGTAATTATTTATTTCTTTTTATATTAACTTTAAACCGTTTTAAATGCAACGTAATTGATAGTTCAGAAAATAGTATTCTGCTGCACCATAACATAGATTCAATCTGAGACATTCCAAGTTGGTTTGTGACCCTCGGGGCCGCAACTCTGTTGCTCTATGCCATTCTGTAATGGAAACAGAAATTCAATATTAAAACTTATACCTATATTTTCTCCAACGTATGTCTGATATGGAAAATATTTTTATACTTTTGTATTTTACTTTGGTCAAGAAACTCTTGAAGTATATTCACTTAGTGTATAGAAAGAAAATATTATTATTCAAAAAATAAATAGTTAAACTGTAAAGTGCATATATTGGATCTAGAAGTTTTGACAACAGATTATTTCCTTTTCAGTTTATAAATCTCATGTTCAAAAATATTACGATGATTTTATAAGTAAATTACTTAGCTTTACGCTGTATCCAGCTCATATCAGAGTAGGCAAAGGGAATCTAGTTCCTTTCCTCACCTCCCAGGCATTGGGTGTTGAGTGGCAGAATTCAACACCGCGCTTTTGCTTTGTTACCAGAGTGAAAAAAATATTTTGGTTAAAATATTTCATATTTCATTTCCTCGAACGGGGATTGAATCCACTATCGCGGTAAAGTTTAAATAGTCCGTGTTGTGTCCCTGCTCTAGGACAGGCCTCTTACAGGCAAAATATTTATCAAATTTAAATTATTATTTATTCACATATTTTCAAGCACTTTTGACTATTTGCATAAAAATATACATACAATTACATTAGCAGTGAACTTCTACTAAGAGAGCTAAAAATTCAAGAGTCGCTCTTTTCAATTAAAAAGCACAAATACATATGTCAATACACACATAAGCTTTTTAAAAAAAATCTACTTTTACTCATCTATTCACATTTTTATACTTTAATTTTATCTTTAAGTTTTAATATATCTTATTAATTAAGTAGCAACAGAGAAATATTTAAATTTTAAACGAAAAATATTTATTTGTTCTAACCTCATTTACGCTTAAATAAAAAAAGATATATTAAATTTATAGTAGCTCAACGAAAATACAATACAAACATAAAGTTGTTATTTTTTAAATATCCATATAACTGGTATTTCATAAATTCAAGATCAAATATTTATATAAAGAACAATTTTAACTTTAACATAAACAAGAGCAGTAACAGCGCTGTTAGTTAGTTTTAGTCTAAAAACAATATTGGTCGTTCAACTAAAATTACAATGACACACATGGGCCAGTCTCGTGCGCGATACTCGACCTCTCCCTAAATTGGATTTGGATCAAAATTGGCGCTTGGATCAATAAACTGAACGCACCAAAATATAAACGTTTAAATATTAACAGGCCCACATATGTACGTAGTGGTTTTGTCATTTCCGACTGTATGTGACGTTTTGATAGAATGGGTGCGTTGGTAAGTCAAAATGCGCTGTTAGGTTTCGCAATACATAATAATATGATATGTATGTATAGATATGACAACATTTAGACAACAGACTGAATTAACACAGAGATTTTTGCGGCGAAATGTATAAAAATAATAAAAAAACCATATAGTATGTAATCATATAATAACTCTGAACGTTATTTTAAAATACTTTCTTAGCTTCACGCTGTATCCCGCACGAGGCAGAGTAGGTAGAGGGAACCCGGGAACCTAGTGTTAAGACACTTCGTTCCACTTCCTTTCCCCACTTCGCGCCGAATTTGAGGCATTGCGTGTTGAGTAGCGGAACTCAACGCCGAGTTTCGCCTTGCTACCAGAGCGAAGAAATGAAACATTAAATATTTAAATTGAAAATATTAAATATTTCATTTCCTCGACTGGGGACCGAACCCAGAACCTGTCGGTTGCAGTCACAAAATTTAAAATACTTATACGCATATTTTATTTATCATCTACTCTATTTTTCAAGCTGTCGTAAATTTGATCACGATCGTGTGGCTGAAATATTATAGAAACAACCATACGTATATAATTTTCCTAAAAGGTTTTTGTACAACGTATGTGAAGTTTTTCACACACAGTGGTTAAATAAAAACTAAATAAACATAAAGCTTACTAATAAATAAATGTATACTAAATAAATTTAGTATACATTTATTTATTAATTTTATTTATTAAATTTAGTATACACTTTAATGAAATTACGTAACGTATTATAATTCCTTAAATAGTTGCTATATTTTGAGTATTATATTTTGCCACTAAGCTTCATTTTCGTCCTTTTAACCCAATGGCAATGGAGTGCATGTAAAATAAGAATGACTACGTGGATCCTAAAGTCAGGGTTGACTACAGTAGACAAAGAAATACTTATACAAAAATGCGTCGCACTCTAAACTTAAAAATTAAAAACTGATCATTATTATATGAAGTCAGCCGACTTGTAGGTAACTAGATAATTTTAATACATACGTGTTGTTACTTTCGCGTGATCTTGCAAAATGCGTTAGCATAATCATATTCAATTAGCTTCTAATTACTTTGCCACGCACTCGCGAGGTACTTTTCTTTGATTATCTTCATTAGGCTTTAGTAATGTGATATTTGACGAGTATTTGATAGCACACATTATGTTTGTATGTATTGTTTATGTTGGCTTGTTGCTTTAAGGAATTTTCTTTTATACAATTTTATTGTAAGTTTGACGACAACATTTTATTTGGATTTGATCATGCTACATATTATTATACTTTATCTTATACAAAAATAGTTGTAATTTTTATGTTTTCTTTCTGTATATCGCTTCAAGCAGGGTAAGCAGAGGGAATTTCGAAACCTAGTGTTATGACACTCCGTTCTGTTCACCACTTTCCGCCGAATTTGAGGCATTGCGTGTTTAGTAATGGTACTCACGCTTTGCCTTGTTACCAGAGCGAAGAAATGAAACATGAAATCTTTACATTGAAATTATTAAATATTCCATTTATTCGAGTGGAGATCAAATTCACAACCTATTGTTTACAGCTACACGCTTGTTTGCCTATGCTCCACGACAGGCCTCTACATAGCATTTAAAGCACGATAAATAATATTAGTACTGTTTATCTAATCATTTTCAATTATTAAATTATATTATTAATTTTTATATACATATATCATTATAAGTACGAAAATAATAACAGATTTCAGAAACCCCGGAAGAGGATGTCATAAAATGTAAAGAGCAGCGTGATGACAGGGGCGCGTGACCAATTGTCCCTAGCCTGCAGCCTTCAGATTAGTTACGTATTCTTTACGGTTTGTCTCATATAAAACATATTTGTATAGCAAGCAAATATATTTCTACTTATATATGTATAACGTTACATTTAAAAGTAAGTTTTTAAGTGCACCATTTTTAATTTATAAGTAGGTTCTAAATAGAAATATGATATGTTTTTTTTTTATTTTGATTACAACTTAGCACAATGGTACCGAGTCTTAATAGATACACAATGATTATTTAGAAAACGTAAAAAAAACAATATTACAAATTGAAGCCGCGCGTCTTGAAACCCGTCCAAGCGCACCTACCTCTACGCCATTTGATCAGCGTGATTTGATTTGATCATTGGTTTAATGATCAAATCAAATGCCGCTTAATTATTTCCATACGTAAGTCCCCAATTGAGGTATTTGGCTCTCAAAGATCGGCTCTACTAAATAACTCCAGCCAACCAGTGGAAATGAATTCATAAAATAAACAGCGGCCTGATTGTCACACGTTCACTTTCATAAGAACAAAAATAATGTTAAATGATGATATATGAAGTACAAACGATTAGTTAAAACATTTTGTTGTTAGTTTAAATGGCTTAACAAGAATAGTTCACGTGACCTACAAGTCAACGTTTAGTAAAGGAATCTAAACTGTATTTCCAAAGCGCATGTAGATATATCACGTGGGCAAGCTATCAATAACGACACTGCGATGCTATTACTCAGCACCAGTCGCATGGAACTACCCCATTTAAAGCTTCATTTAACTGATTTGATTGAATACGTGACAAGTCATTTAAAGTACGTTCAACCGTTTCAATTCGATTAATTTATACTTTAAAGTACACTAAAAACTTTCATTTACTAAATGTTGTACTTAAAAAAACATATTCACGCCTTATGCTGTATTACACCAGAATGGGAACAGAAAACTAGTGTCAAGGCACTTAATTCTTCATTTAACATTTAGTTATCCAGTGTTTCATATTTTGGAGTATTACAACTTAACCAAGAGGAATAAACATATGACTGTAAATATGTAGGTTCGATTCTCAATTAGAGGAGGGAAATATTTAATACTTTCGTTTCAGCTGCTTTAATGCCACATTTTTCCTCTAACATTTTAAATATGTCAATATAAAAAAGCGTCATAGTTTTGAACAAAATCTTTGAACCATAGATCTAATTAAAAATCTTATAAGATATCATATCCTACCATACAATAATTATACTAATTAAGTGTTCGTGATAATATAATTGTTCGCCAAATGAAATCCGATGCTGAATAATATTTCAATAATAAATACTTTGTATTTATGAGAACATAAATAATAAAAATTCCGTGGCTGCCGCTAAAATAACAAAAGATAAACTGAAATTGAAATAGTTTGTTTTAATTCGCAACGGCTCAGTTGGTATTTAATCTGCAATCGTATAAACCTATATTTTTGGTTTACGTTTCTCGTTATTTCGTTTCGCGTAGACGTAGATTAAAAATATATCATAAATATTATTTTTGATTTCGCGGAAAGTGAGGAACGATAGTATCTTACAAGAGCGAAATGACTATCTTAACATTAAGTTCCCAAGTTCCCTCTGCCTTCCCTGCCATATTCGAGATAAAGCATGAAGATATATATGATTTATATAATTGTGTTGAAAGTAATTATCTCTCTTTTTAATTTACTTCACAATACTAAAACTGAGAATTAAATTTTAAGTAAAAATTGTTTTCCTTAATAAAATTTTAAAATATTTTTTTAGTGTTATTCCACATTTAAAAAAGAAAATTACTAAAAAACGTATACAAAATTTAACGAAGCAGGATTTGATTCCTCTTGGAAATTGAACTGATTTTTCAATTTTTATACTTTTTTTAATTTAATATTTAAAATATTTGTATATGTTTTCGATATTCCTATAAGTCTATAAAATAACTAATTATAGCTAGTGCCATTTTACATTTTACATTGTATAATTCACACACATAGTAAATAGAATAATACACACACATACACTAGTAAAATGCCACTAGTTCCATAGCAATTTTCATTTAATGATGTAATTAAAATTTGTTAAGTGACTCTTTGAATGTAATGAAATAAAGTAATCCATATATTGATGTATCTCTAAATGAAACCTATACTATTATGTTTCTACATACTTAAATTCTGTTTATATAAATTTAATGAGACTGTGCTCTATGCACAGTAGAATATAATATAATTCACGTGTCTATATACACTTTTATACGACAATGATGAAAAAAGAGGCGCAATATTGCACTCTTTGCGTACGTGGATTTTACGATATACACCTACTTTAGTACAGCTTTCTCTTTTATGAAGAATTTTGGATATTGCATTCGAAATTTCATTCTGACTCAGGTGTATTCTCAATGAGCAAAATATTATAATTAATTCGGTAAGCAAAAATAAATATACAATTAGCGAAATAAACAGAAAAGCATAATAATGTGGTTTTCATTTTTAAAATCAGTGACTAATTTGTGTTTATAGGTCTTAATCAAAGCGTCGAATGAAACACACAGAAACACAATAAAATTGTGAGTAAGGGAGCTAAGTATTAAATGGACAGAACTCGATACCAAAGGGTACAGAGCTACTAAATAAGAAATAAGATATATCTCCCAGTGCTACAGAGATTTATCTTATTTTCTAAGTATTTCAAATAATAACTGCTTGTGAACGATTACCTACACAAAAAATAGATTGTTTTTTCTTATATCTAAACTACTACTACTACTACATACTACAGGGTGGGCCTCGGAGTTTTGCGAATTTGAAATCGCCATAGCGTTGGAACGGGGGAGGGGGGCGGAGCGCGGGAGGTGGGGATCTGTAACTCGGGCCTTGGAAATTTAGTCGCAATGGAGCACTTCACGGGTGAACAGCGTGCGTTCTGTGTAAAAAATTATTACAAAAATGCTGATTCGTGCGTTATTGTTCGACGTTCATTTCGCTCCCACTATGGATTGCATGATTTAAAACAGTGTCCGAGTGAAAGTTTGATTAGGGCGTGGGTCAGAAAGTTCGAGGCTACCGGTTCGACCCTTAATCAGAAACCTAAGGGGCGAAAAGAAAGGACGAAAAGGTCAGATAAAAACATAAACGAAGTCGGAGCTTCCGTACTACGCAATCCTGGGCAATCAACTCGCAAGCGATCAGCAGAGCTATCTGTATCAAGAACGACTTTGCGTCGTATTTTGAAGGAAGATTTAAAATTGCACCCGTATAAACTTCAACTAGTGCAAGATTTGAAGCCAAATGATCACAATTTACGACGTGATTTCGTCGAAACAATGTTTGAGCGGTTTCGGAGCTTCAACAATATTCTTTTTTCAGACGAAGCCCATTTTCACTTAAATGGGCACGTAAATAAACAAAATAGTCGTTATTGGGCCTCAGAAAATTCACAATTCAAACACCAAAAGCCTTTGCATTCGCCAAAAGTAACAGTTTGGGCGGCTATTTCAGCACACGGAATCATCGGACCCTTTTTCTTTGAAGACCAGCGAGGGAATTCTGTGA
This sequence comes from Eueides isabella, assembly GCA_019049475.1. NCBI lineage: Eukaryota > Metazoa > Arthropoda > Insecta > Lepidoptera > Nymphalidae > Eueides > Eueides isabella. The sequence continues at coordinate 5,970,737 of CM032390.1, forward strand.
CAGTTAATACTGAGCGATACACAGCCATGTTGCGCGATTATTTTTACCCACAGCTGTCAGAATTTCGAGGGTACAATAGTTCGACATGGTTTCAACAAGATGGCGCCACTTGCCATACCTCTAACGAGAGTTTGGCAGCCGCAAAGGAGATGTTTGCTGGAAAACTCATTTCGCGCCGAGGTGACATTCCATGGCCACCGAGGAGTCCGGATTTAACTCCACCCGATTTTTTCTTGTGGGGCTACATGAAAAGTAGAGTCTACAGTAATAATCCGACCACGATTGCAAAGTTGAAGGCCAATATCCGCGAAGAAATGGCCGCTATTCCGCGTGCCATGTGCGAACGAGTTTTTGTCAATTTGAGGTCGAGATTCGAAGAATGTTTGCAGCGGGATGGTGCGCATCTGGATGATGTTATTTTTAAGAAATGATTTTCCCAAATGTTAACTTTAATTTAAAAATAAATTGGTTTTAATATTACTTTTGTTTTTTTTTTTTATGAATTTTTCAAATTCGCAAAACTCCGGGGCCCACCCTGTATATAAATAATGGAGATGTAACATCACTTATATAAATTTACTCTATACATTTCTAGATTTATATATAATATTTAAATGTTTGTCTGATTGCACACGCATATTTTTGTATTTCAGTGACTTTTTATGCCTCAGTAATAAAAATAAAGCAATAAGGTATACAAAATATCTGTTGTAGAACCATAATCATGTAGTAACTTTTAATGTTACTTTAAAATATGTATACATGATGAATTTGTTGTAATATAATTATATTAATTTTGAAAAAAACTCTGCAAAATATCTAATTTATTTGTTATATTCCTTGAAATTAAATGTATTTAAAGTGCTAATGAAAACCATCGCACAATTGTACATTCGGTCTATCAACGCAATTGTCGTTGGGTCGATACCCATTTTGTGGAGTGATTATGTTTAAATTATTTTCTCCGCTCTGGTGATTTAGTCCGTTTGAGAGTTGTACAGAAACTAGGGCGTGGGGTGTTTGTACACTACGTTTATTTGTGTATTGCCAAAATTGCCTTGCCATTCAGTTAAAGCTATTCACGATCCTTGTATCATCTTCAACTAATCCAAAGAGAGAGCCAATTAAGGTCTGTTTATTTCCAGGAGGTGGGCGTACTCTGAAACAATTCATTGAATTGAGTTATATCTGTCTTCGTCGTTTCTATATCTATATGCTTCCTTGGTATGCACTATCCAATTTCCTTTAATAACCGATAAAAGGTATCTACTATTCCACTTTAATTTCATATTACATGAAGTACTTGTAATTGAATATTACATGAAGTACTTGTTATTGAATTCAATTGATGTAAACTGTACTCATATTATAGAGCTAAAGATTTATTTTATATTAAAAACACTAATCCCAGGAACTTATTATTGATAAAGTATGTTCTTAGTTAAGCGAAGCTGCAGGTATAAAATGTTCTATTAATAGTTTTGGGAAAAAAGGGATAAGCATTTTCTTCTTATTAAAAAGGTATTCTTTGACAAAATAATAATAAAAAACATATGAGTGACTTCATGGATGACATATGTCCCTACCGAGTCACTCAATACACTTGTGAATACTCCGTCACTTAAAAATGAATGTTTTGAAAAAAACATTAAATATGAATGTTTCGAAAAAAACATTAAATATGAATGTTTTGAAAAAAACATTAAATATAAAAAAAATATAATATAATAGTACAAAAAAATAAGGCAGGCTCGTGAGGGGTTCAAACCCCTGACCGCCACTACTAACGGGACAGATGAGTGCTCTTACCAGTAAGCTTACGAGCCCTTGTTGAAATGTCGTGAAAAATATGATACGTATTTTATTTCTAAAAAAAACTATTAGGTCTACCAAGGGTTTCGCTTATAATTGCAGACATTTGCACTTATTAAGAATAAAAGAACTACAAATATAAGTTAGTAATGGCTTTTTTCTGTGGCTTTTATATTTCAGAAAAACTCTCTGTTAAAATATTTACGTTATCCTAAGCAGAAAATCAGCATTATGAGTGCTAAAAACGTTGCAAATTCTTATAACTTTTGATTTCCATTATAAGATCCAGACTTAGAGTGGTAATAGGATGAATGAAAAAATACGCTGATTCAAATAAAGAGAAAAAGATATTTTTGGTTCACCAATAACTGAAAAATTAGCGGTCACACATAAAGAAATTGATTATCTAGAGCCTTTTATTATTTTTTAGTATTGATCCAACTTACTTAAATCAACTTGATATTAAGCCGTTGCAACCCCTACTTTACGCCAAATTTTGGGCATTGCGTATTGAATAACGGAACTGAACGTCGTCATCAGACGGTCAGTCATCAACTAGTCATCAGAGCGAAGTGCTGAAATATCAAATAGTTCATTTCCGTGCGCCATGATAGGCCTCATTTTCCTCTTTTAAAATCAAATCTACTAAATATTATTAATGTGTACTGACAACATTTTAGTTTACAGCAGGCATTTCCCGAATTTACACTTCAAAGAGCTGGTGAACTCGTTTGACCGTGCTTAGTTAGTTCGACCTAACCATGGACGCTTTATGCATAAATTATCCCCTAAATGACGACATGTCTTGTATAAATATTGCTATGTACGTGATGTTATACGACCTAGAAACTTATATATATTATTTAAGAAATTATAATTTAAAAAATATTGTAAATAGGAAATGATATGTTAAAGAAAAAAATATTTTTGTAAATATTTTTAATAAAATAAAAAAATAAATACAAAACTCCAACTACACAAAACAAGAAAGAAGAAACAAGCTAAATAGCTAATTTAATGTTTCGTATCTCTATAGGAAGAAAAACAAAAACCTTATAGGATCACTTTATTGTCCACCTGTCTCAAGAACGTGTAGAGGTTCTCGTGTAGAAGATTTTATCAAAAAATCAGATCTATAGTCTGCTTTAAATGGATAATTCAAGTCTAGTCTTTTACAAAACAATAAACATATTTAAAAGTACATTATAAAAAGTAGGAACAAAAAGATTTAACCTTAAAGCAAACAGGGCCGTGAGGGATTTGAACCCCCGACCACCACTGCTAACAAGTCAGATGGGTGCTCTAACCGTTAAGCTTAAAAATATGATATGCATTTGCTTAAGACGCACTATTATAACTATGAAAAAATCATTTTTTTTACGCCAATAAAATCGGGAGTCCAAAAGGCGTTGCGTTCTTTTTTCATTTTTAACTCTTTTTTTTATGGAACAGACGGCAAACGAGCGTACGGGTCACCTGATGGTAAGTGATCACCGTCGCCCACGGCCCCGAGTAACTCCAGAGGAGCTACAGGAGCATTGCCGTCCTTTGAGGTGGAAGGGCACCGGGGCCCGGCATTACCTAATGCGAAACGCAGTGGCCAAAGCCACTACTTAACGCCGGTCTTAAATGCCGGGGGTGGTAATATTCCGGTCGAGTCTGCCCATGCGTGTTGCCATTACTGGCAACGTGACTCTACCACACGCACTTTAGTCGCCTCTTACGACACCATCAGTACCAGGGTGATCCTATTCTAAGCCGGAATCACACGGCATAAACTCCTGACTAAGTGGAAATAGGACCAAAGAAAAATAACACTGTTTCAATTTAAAACAGTTTTTTAGTTCCTCTGCAAGTGATGGAGCTATCGACTCATAAACATAAAGTAAATATAATAGTTAACGAATATAGAAACTTTTCGTTTTTAAAAATAATACTTCAGTGGAATAAAGTTGTGCGAGATGTTTAGTTTTAAAATAAATAGCAGCTCTACACTTTCTACTCCAAGGTAGGTAAACACTTTTACTGCCCGAGTTCTAGGGTTTATATATAGATATATAGTATCTTTAGGTAGGTAATGTAAAAATTACTGATAAATAATATTTAAACGGCGATGAGTTCCGCCACTCAACACGCAATGCCTCAAATTCGACGGAAAGTGGGGAACGGAAGTGGAACGGAGTGTCTTTACACTAGGTTCCCTCTGTCTACCCCGAATCACGCGGGATACAGCGTAAAGCTAAGAAAAAAGAAAGAATATTTAATATAACATGTATAATAATATTATTTCGTCCCCCACTCGAGGAAATGAAATATTCAATTTTTCAAATTAAATATTTAATGTTTTTATTTATTCGCTCTGGTCACAAGGCAAAACACGACGTTGAGTTCCGCCACTCAACATGCAATGCCTCAATTTCGACAGTGTGGATAGTGGGGAACGGAGTGTACACTAGGTTCCCAGGTTCCCTCTGCCTACCCTGCCATATGCGGGATACAGCGTAAAGCTGAGTAAAGTAGAGTAGATACTTCTGATCACATTTGATACAGATACCAGAGACAATATATTTTAGTTTATTAACACACAAAATATTTTTGTAACTTCTATCATAATAACTAAAAAAAGTATAAAGACAAAAATATATTCTAATAAAAGGGAAAGAAATACGAAAAGGTAAATGGATATTGAAATCAAAAAATGTTGTCAAAAATACCTGTATATACAAGCAAATTCCATTTATTTGACGTTTGAACACACGGCTTACGTCAATGTGAAGGATTTGCTACTGGAAATTACGTACTATATATGTTTTAAAATAACATAGAAAAAATACACATTATTACCAAATAACATTGTACCATGGCTTAGAATTTCAAATTTAAAATAAATATTGTACAAGAAACTCATCCCTTCATGCCGAGTCACTGAGACAGCATTCTTAAAGGACTTCCTTACTTTTCCTATGCGCTTTGCCTCAAGTAGCTACTTATATTGTAGAGGGTCATGCCCTAGTTGAGTCCGTGAATATGAAACAGTTTAGTTTCATAAACAAAGCGTTGTAGCCTAATTTTCGTATTATACACTGCATAACTCAAAAGTTATTTTTGTTTATATGCTTCCTATTAATAAAGTAGCTAATAAGAGCTATTGTTGCATTGTTTCCAAAACACAACCTTAATCTTATGTAAAATTCAGTTTCTACAATAGTCAATCATCCAATATAATACTTTGGACATTGTCTGATATTCAAAAGTATGTCAAAGTAAAGTATGTAAAAGTACGAGTAATATACATAGATTCGATACATATTGATAATATTAGTTGAATAGTATAACTGTGACATTTACTTAAAAAAGAGAAATAAACATTAATTGGCTGAATATTGATACATATTTTCATTTCTGACTAAAAATCAAATCCTCAGCATAAATAAATTATGATCCTAATTTCGAATCAATGCGGACGCGATGTAAAGTGAAATGTTTGCTGATATATGAAAACGCTATCTGTTATTCAATATATTAGTTTTGATTTAAGTTATTACATTTACGTTTAATACTTAGGCAAACAATATTTCGGTAGAAAATTAACTTATTACTACTTGTGGTTTTATTAACAATGTTTAAGTATCAGGATCTAATCAAAATGTGATATTTTCACAAAATATTCATCGCATATTCTTGATGTAAAAACAATAATATTCATTAAAATATACATTACATATTCTTGATGTATACAGGAATTTTTGACAAAATTTAGTATATATATTGAAAGGTTTTTTAATGTTAACATATTAATATTTCTCAATAATTTAAAGTAGGTAACTATTGAACAACCATTACAACGTGGGTACATGTGAGGTGGAAAGCGAAATAACCTCTTTATATAGACAAATTGATCACAGGTAATGGCTTGGTGCGTAGAACCTCCCGTCTCATCTGATATTCAGCAAGTGAGGTCGTCTTGACCTCGTACGTATTATTCAACTTGAAACATTTACACGGTCGCCATGTAGAAAATATATGTAATCTTGTAACTTTGAAGGATTGAAAGAATTAAGAGAAGAAAAAAGAAGGATTATTCTTTCAATTTATTTATAAATTCTAAGATTGAAGAGTGACATATGCTACTTTATACCGCGAGATAGTATTTCATTCGTATGGGAAAATTCACGTTTAGTATTTGCTCTTTCTTCGTTGTAATGAAAAAGTTTTTTTTTCTTTGTTAATCCTCCTTGAAGTTAGTTGTTACCAAATAAATTGAATGAAGTCATACATACGCTTTAGGGCATTTTAAATATTCACTTGCTGACGTAATTAAATAAGGACGAAAAGTAAAAAACTAAAAAGAGTCATTTCTTAGTTAGCTTAAAGCTGTAAAGTGTTCACAGGATACTCCATTAATTTAAATCGTATATAAGTATCAAAACTATGTTCAGTATACTCACAATATGAAACCGCGCTGGTAAGTAATGAGAACGTTAGTAGGCATTAGTGTAACGGCAGCGAGCACTTCAATGAATACAAGTTGCCTTCTATTTGGTTGCAATACGCGCATTTCACTTGTGTTCAATTTAAAGAGCAATCATATGTCTACGTTACTTTACTTACCTCAATATTCATTATATTTTATATTGAATGTTATCCTAACGCAGGGATAGAGTATGTGACTGTAAAAGCTACAGGTAGTAAGTCCGATTCCCAATCGAGGAAATTACATACTTAACATTATATATGGGCTTCACGCTGTATCCTGTATCCTGCACGAGGCTGGGTAGGCAGAGGGAAACCGGGAACCTAGTGTTATGACACTCCGTTCCACTTCCGTTCCCCACTTTCCGCCGAATTTGAGGCATTCCGTGTTGAGTGGCGGAACTCAACGCCGCGCTTTTGCCTTATTACCAGAGCGAAGAAATGAAACATTAAATATTTAAATTGAAAATATTAAATATTTCATTTCCTCGACCGGGGATCGAACCCAGAACCTGTCGGTTACAGTCACACTCTTGTTCCGCTGCGCCCCACAGGCCTCATTGATCGTCTCATATTTATACAGTCACAAGCTTGTGGCGATACAGGCTACGATTAGGCAACGCTTCGTAGTGATATTTGTACTAAACAGTGACCAATAAACAAATAAACGTACTTTATAAAAAGTATGAAATTATATAAAAATCATTGAAAAACTTCACAGGGCAAATGGATGACTTCTTGCAGTAAAAAGTAGCGTATATCCCAGTCCAGCTTCCTATGTAGCTTTAATTCAAAAATATGTTACAAAAATTACTACGTTCCTAACAAGGTCCAACAAACAATTTAAGGTAAATACAAAACGTAAAGGACCTTTCATTGAAAATGAGATATTTTCTGGCAGTAGCCACCTATGTCACTTTTCAGCTTTCTATTTAACTTGGAAGGACGGCCAAACATACAAACACTTTCACATATATAATATTAGTACTGACAGCACGCTTAAAAGTAAGTCAAAGATTTTGTTCTTAGTATCAAATAGCAAGTACGACATATAAAAATAGTTAGCAAAATGTAACATACACTATGCGGTACATTTATAAATGCGCTCAGTAGTCAATTTTAAAATGTTGAACAAAAATATATATTTTACTGCAAATAAACTTCACCCGGAACCAATAGTCATATGTATTTTGATTGAGGAAAATCATAGGCAAAAGGGGAAGTTGGCCATAAATTCATGTTCGCTTCTCAAAAGTGGCTAAAATAAGAAGTTTTGTTTACTTTACTAATCTGGAAGCTAAAGATAACAGGTCACGCGCGCACGTTTGTCGTTACTCCTGCCCTCTTACATTTTATTACGTCCCATTACCCGGGATTAGATCCAGTCCACCACAAAATATATAGCACAAAAAAGATAAAATATATTCACATCTAGGTCGCTGATATTTTCATTTCATTATCTCTGTTCTACTGAACCGTGTTCTCAGAATATTTCGTCCAGAAATTGGATCAGGATCGGCAGCTAAAATATTATAGACACATCCATACGTAAATAATTTTCCTAAGTCGTTTTTGTACAAAGTATGTGAGGTTTATTATTATGATTAACACTGGTTGAATAAAAAATAAATAAACATAAAGCTTACTAATAAATAATTGAATAAAAAATAAACTGCACTTAAGTTTAATTTTATTACAATTCTTCAAATAATTGCTACATTTTGAGTATTGTATTTTACCTGTAAATTTAATTTATGGTATATAATTATTTCGGCAACTGTTGTCCTTTGAAAATACAGAGGCAACGAAGATTGAGGAGTGCTTGTAAAACAAGAATGGCCACGTGGATCCTAAAGTCACGGTTGACGACTGTGGACGAAGAAATGCTTATGTACAATAATGTGTTCGCACTCTGAGATTAACAATTGAAAAATTGATCATTATTGTACGAAGTCTTGCAGGTGACTAGATAATTTTAATATATAAGTGTTGTTTCGCGTGTACTTTCAAAATGCGTTGGCATAATCATGTACCATTAGCTTCTAATTACTTTGCCACGCACTCGCGAGGTGCTTTTCTTTGATTATCTTCATTAGGCTTTAGTAATGTGATATTTTATTTGATATTTTATTTAAAACATCATGTTTGTGTGTATTGTTTGAGTGTTGCTTTAAGGATTTTTCTTTTATTCAATTTTATTGTATTTTTGATGAAAACATTTTATTTGGATTTAATCATTCTATAGACATTTCAATTTCATTTTATACAAAAGTACCTAACCTAACGCAGAACCTGTTTACACGCTTGTGCCTATGCTCCACGACAGGCTTCTACATCGCATTTAATGCACGGCAAATAATTTTAGTACAACGTATATAGTTATTATAAATTATAAATCTTTATAATATTATTTTTACTATGTTTTAAAGTGTTATTCCACACTTAGGACAGAAAATACTAAACTTAAATTTAAAAAGCGTATAAAAATTTTGAACGAAGCAGGATTTGAACCCGCGCCTCTGGAATACCGTTCCAGCGCTCTGACTAACTAACCCATTCGTTCGGGAACGGTATTCCAGAGGCGCGGGTTCAAATCCTGCTTCGTTCAAAATTTTTATACGCTTTTCAAATTTAACTTTATAGTATTAGATTTTATATACATATATAACTATAGGTACAAAACAATAACAGATTTCAGAAATCCCGGAAGAGGATGTCATAAAATGTAAAGAGCAGCGTGATGACAAGGGCGCGTGACCAATTGTCCTTAGCCTGCAGCCTCCAGATTAGTTACGTATTCTTGTCTCATATAAAATATATTTGTATAGCAAACAAAAATATTTCTATTTATTCATGTATAACGCTACAGTTAAAAGTAAGCTTTTAAGTGCGTTTTTTAAGTACTAAATAGAAATATAATATATTTTTTCTATTTTGAATACAACTTAGCGACTTAAAATGGTACCGAGACTGAATAGATACACAATGCTTATTTAGAAAACGTAAAAAAAAATAGTCGTAACACAAATTGAACCCGCGCGTCTTGGAAACCGTCCAAGCGCACCTACCTCTACGCCAGACATTCAGGAACACACAAAGGTATAGTTTAATGGCCAAGTCAAATTTCGCTTCATTTAAATGTTTAAATAATTGTTTTTGTAATTACCTTTCTAAATGTGGATTAACACTTTTAAAAATTGTAAAAACACAATAGTTTTGGGTTTGATCCCAATTAAAGTATTTAATTTACAAAGATCAACGCTACTACTTAACTCCAGACAACCTGTGGAAGTGAATTCAGAAATAAACTGAGTTTCAGTAACACGTTTACTTTGCTAAGAAAAAAAAATAATGTTTAATGATGATATATGCAATAAAACATTATTAGTGAAAATATTTTAATATCAGTTTTCGATAATACACATTATGTTTGTATGTATTGTTTATGTTTGCTTGTTGCTTTAAGAAACTTTGTTTTATACAGTTTTATTGTAATTTTGATGACAACATTTGGACTTAAATTTAAAAATAGGGAAACAAAAGTGGAACGGAGTGTCTTAACACTAGGTTCCCAAGTTCACTCTGCCTACCCTGATATGTGCGGGAAGCTGAGTTAAGTATGAGTATACGGCGTTGCCTTTGTCTTATTACTGAATGTTATGAAAATATTAGAATTTATAATGTTCACTTTATTTATATATTCGAGTTTACAACCCAAAATCTGTCATTTAAAGACACACGCTTATTTAGTTCTTAGATCGCAGTGTGTACCAGAGCCAATATTGAAAGCCCAATTAGATTTTTTATAAACGACTGATTCTGTCATGAATATTGAATAGAATGTGACTAAAGAGAATATCTGGTTATTGAAGAAAATTCGATAGTGCATCGAGGAATGACTACAATATCTTTATACTAAAGAAGCATATAGACATAGAAACTAGGGAAATAGATATAACACAAATCAATGAATTGATTTAAAGTACTACCATCTCCTGGAAATAAACAGATCTTAATTGGCTCTCTCCTTGGATCAGTTGAAGATGATACAAGGATCGTGAATCGCTTTTCCTGAATAGCAAGGTATACAAATAAACGTAGTGTTCAAACACCCCACACTCTAGTTTCCGTGAAACTCAAAGACGAACTTAACCACCATAGCGGAGTTAATAATTTAAATATAATCACTCCACAAAATTGGTATCTACCCCACGACAATTGCGCTGATAGACAGAGAATGTACATACTATTGTGCGAAAGCTTTCATTAGCACTTTAAATACATTTAATTTCAGGGAATATGGCTAATCAACTAGATATTTTGCTGAGCTTATTCAAAATTTAATATAATTATATTATTACAAATCCTGATTAATGTTAAATCTACATTAATAACTATTTCGGCGTACAGTAAATTTAATTTCATAGTAAACAAAAATATAACTAAAGTCAGACAATTAGAACTACTTTCACTATAGCTTGAAAAATAGAGTAGACGATATATAAAATACATATATACATATTTATTAAGTAACGTTCGTAGTTTCTAAATGATTATGATTCTACAACAGATATAAGAGATATTTATATTTTTTACATAATTTCTATTTTAATAATAATTATTTTTTTTCAGATTCACGCTGTATCCCGCACGTGGCATAGTAGGCAGAGGAATTGAAAATATTAAATATTTAGTTTCTTCGACTGGGGATCGAACCCAGAACCTGTCGGTTACAGTCACACGCTTGTGCCGCTGCGCCACGACAGGCCTCAAATAAATATTATATATAAATTTAGTATTTATATAGTAAATTAATATAAGTGATTTTACATCTTCATTATTTATATAGTAGTAGTAGTAGTACAAATATAAAAACCATCCATTTTTTTTATGAATTCAATCGTTAACAAACAGTTATTAATTACAATACTTAGAAAATAAGATGAATCTGTGTAGCACTGGAAGATATATCTTATTTTCTAAGTATTTTTGTCTTATTTCTTATTTAGTAGCTCTGTACCTTTTGGTATCAAGTTCTGTACCATTTAGTACTTAGCTCCTTTACTCACATTCTTATTGTACTTCTGTGTGTTTCATTCGACGCTTTGATTAAGACCTATAAACACAAATTAGTCATTGATTTTAAAAAATAAAACCACATTATTATGCTTTTCTGATTATTTCACTAACTGTACATTTATTTTCTTTACTGAATTCATTATAATATAAAAACTTTGTTCATCGAGAACACACCTGAATTCGAACGAAATTTCGAATACAGTATCCAAAATTCTTCATAAAAGAGAAAGCTGTACTAAAGTAGGTGTATATCGTAAAATCCACGTACGCAAAGAGTGCAATATTGCGCCTCTTTTTTCATCAATGTCGTATAAAAGTATGTACAGACATGTGAATTATATTGTATTCTACTGTGCATAGAGCACAGTCTTATTAGATTTATATAAACAGAATTAAAGTTTGTAGCAATATAATAGTATAGTTTACGTTTAGAGGTACACCAATATATGGATGACTCTATTTCAATAGATTTAATTCTAGTGCCATTTTACTAGTGTATGTATGTATGTATGTATGTGTACCTACATATGTATTTTATAGATTTATAGGAATATCGAAAACACCTACAAATATTTTAAATTCTAAGGAGCGCAGGTTCAAATCATGCTTCGTTAAAATTTTTATACGTTATTAAATTTAGTATTTTTCTTTCCTATATGTGAAATAACACTTTAAAAAAAATAATAAAGAAATATTTTAAAATTTTGTTAAAGAAAACAATTTTTACTTCAAATTTAATGTAAAAATGGAGACATTTATTTTGAACACAATATTAAAAAAAACATATGTATCTTCATGCTTTATCTCGAACACGGCAGGGAAGCCATAGGGAACTTGGGAACTTAATGTTAAGATAGTTATTTCGCTCTTGTAAGATACTATCGTTCCTAACTTTCCGCGAAATCAAAAATAATATTTATGATACATTTTTAAACGAAATAACGAGAAACGTAAACCAAAAATATAGGTTTATACGATTGCAGATTAAATACCAACTGAGCCGTTGCGAATTAAAACAAACTATTTCAATTTCAGTTTATCTTTTGTTATTTTAGCGGCAGCCACGGAATTTTTATTATTTATGTTCTCATAAATACAAAGTATTTGTTATTGAAATATTATTCAACATAGGATTTCATTGGGCGAACAATTAAATTAGCACGAGCACTTAATTAGTATAATTATTGAATGGTAGGATATGTTATCTTATAAGATTTTTAATTAGGTCTCTGGTTAAAAGATGTTGTTCATAATAAATGAAACAGTTTTAACCTGATTAATCACGTATATTGAGTGGTAAACATTTTTGGAAACCCGACGTTTCGAACACTTTACAGTAGTCCGTGGTCACGGATAGGCTTCATTTAATATGTGTAATAATAGCGAAAATCACTGATATTATTATGTTCTTAATAATTTTACATTTTTTAATAAAGACATTTAAAATATAGTAAGAATTTTTAGGGAAAAATGTATGAGTAAAATAGCTAAAACGTAAGTTTTAAATATTTCCCTCCTCTAATGGAGAATCGAACCCATAATATCATATTTACAGTCATATGTTTATTCCTCTTGGTTTAGTTGTAATACTCCAAAATATGAAACGCTTGATAACTAGATGTTAAATGAAGAATTAAGTGCCTTGACACTAGTTTTCTGTTCCCATTCTGGTGTAATGCGGCATAAGGCGTGAATATGTTTTTTTTAAGTACAACATTTAGTAAATGAAAGTTTTTAGTGTAATTTAAAGTATAAATTAATAGAATCGATACGATTGAACGTACTTTAAATGACTTGTCACGTATTCAATCAAATCAGTTAAATGAAGCTTTAAATGGGGTAGTTCCATGCGACTGGTGCTGAGTAATAGCATCGCAGTGTCGTTATTGATAGCTTGCCCACGTGATATATCTACATGCGCTTTGGAAATACAGTTTAGATTCCTTTACTAAACGTTGACTTGTAGGTCACGTGAACTATTCTTGTTAAACCATTTAAACTAACAACAAAATGTTTTTCTTATCGTTTTTTTTTTTGCATTTCATGTAATCATCATTTAACATTAATTATGTTCTTATGAAAGTGAACATGTGACAATCAAGTCTGAATTCACTTCGACTTGTTGGCTGCAGTTAATTAGTAGAGCCCATCTTTGTAAACCAAATACCTCAAATGGGGACTTAGGAATAAGAATAATTATATAGAAAACGTTTAATAATTTAAATGAAGCTGGATTTGAGTTGACCAATAAACAATAGGTTTATGTATTTCTGAATATATGGCGAAGAGGTAGGTGCGTTTGGACGGTTTCCAAGACCGCGCGGTTTCAATTCCTGCTACGTTATTTTTTCCACGTTTTCTAAGTAAACATTTTGTGATCAGTCAGATTCGTACCATTGTGCTAAGTTGTCCTCAAAACTAAAGAATCTATCATATTTCTTTTTAGTACCTTTATTTATTATGCAAATTATTTATTATACATTTATTTATAAGTGACCTTTATGTGTTCTATTTACCAGTGTTAAAATTTCACACACGTTGTAAAAAAATCTTATAAAAATTATATACATATATATATGTACGTATGGATATTTCTATAATATTTCAACCGTCCGATCTTGATCAAATTTCTGGACGAAATATTCTGAGAACACACGCTTCAGTAGAACAGAGATAATGAAATGAAAATAGCAGCGACCTAGATGTGAATACATTTTAGCTTTTTTGTGCTATATATTTTGTGGTGGACTGGATCTAATCCCGGGTAATGGGACGTAATAAAATGTAAGAGGGCAGGAGTAACGACAAACGTGCGCGCGTGACCTGTTATCTTTAGCTTCCAGATTAGTTAAGTAAACACAATTTCTTATTTTAGCCACTTTTAAAAAACAAATTTGCCTATGATCGTCCTCAATCAAGATACATATGACTATTGGTTCCGGGTAAAGTGAAAGTGTTTTGTATTTACATTAAATTATTTGTTGGTCCTTGTTAGGAACAAAGTCAATTTCGGAAATAATTTTTAAAGTGAAGCTACGTGGTAAGCTGGGCAGTTATATACGCTACTTTTTACTTCAAGAAGTCATCGTTTTGCCCTGGAAAGTTTTTTAATATTTTTTATCGAACCTGCTACCTGTAGCTTTTACAGTCACACAATCGTATTCCCGCGTCATGACAGGACTATTGAGGTAAATAAAGTAACGTAACCGTAGGATTGCTCTTTAAATTGAACACAAGTGAAATGCGCGTATTGCAACAAAATAGAAGGCAACTTGTATTCATTGAAGTGCTCGCTGACGTTACACTAATGCCTACCAACGTTCTCATTACTTACCAGCGCGGTTTTATATTGTAAGTATACTGAACATGGTTTTGATACTTATATATGGTTTGCATGAATGAAATATCCTGTGCATGACTTGCTGCTTTAAGTTAACTAAGAAATTGCTCTTTTTAGTTTTTTACTTTCCGTTCTTATTTTATAAAATCAGCAAGTCAATTTTTGAAATGCCCTAAGCCGTATACTTTCTTTCAATTTATTTGGTAACAACTAACATAAAGGTTTTACAAAGATATACTTACTTTTTTATTATAATAATGAAAAAGCAGATACTAAACATGAATCTTCCATGAGAATGAATGTCATTTCACGGTAAAAAGTAGCATACATATGTCACTCTGCCGACTCCGAACTAACAAATAATTTAAAAGAATAAAAAGAACTAAAATGCTATACTTTTTTATTTTTACTATGTTTTAAAGTGTTATTCCACACTTAGGACAGAAAATATAATGCTATACTTATTTTTTTAATCCTTTAAAGTTAGAAAATTAGATCAACTTTCTACATGGCAACCGTGTAAATGTTTCAAGTTGAATAATCCGTACGAGGTCAAGCCTACCTCACTTGCTGAATATCAGATGAGTCGGGAGGCTCTACACACCAAGCCATCACCTGTGATCAATTTGTCTATATAAAGAAATTATTTTGCTTCTATACTCGCTCAGGTATTATTGTATTCTTTGTTCAATAATTACCTACATTAAATGAACAATATATTCGTTCTTAGAATAAGAATATCATAAGCTACTATTATTAAGTAAATTAATAATATTAATTTTAAAATACTAAGAAAAATAAAATACTGCAAACGGCGTGGGAAAAGCCATAAATAGGTACACAAAGCTTTTATAGGTACACAAAGCTTTTATAAATACCTACAGTATTCCTTGAATTTTATTGAGACATGCAAATATATAACATTATTCAGCCAATTTATGTTTATTTTCTCTTTTGTAACAAAGTTAATATTACACACAGTTATACTATTCAACTAATATTAATTAACAATATGTATTCAATACATATTGTTAATTAATATCTATGTACGTATGTTACTCGTTTTTTTTATATATTTAAATATAAAAGAAAACTCAATGCGTTATAATGGATGTTATAATAGAAAATGAATTTAATTTAAGATTAAGATTGTGTTTTAGAGACATATAAAAGCTCTTAATAGCTACGAGTATATTGACAGGATACATAGTAACAAAAACAAAATAAATTTAAAATACATAACTTAAAAATTTCTTTGTATGTCATTAACTTATGAATACAAACAAATAATTTTTGAGTTATACAGTGTATACTACAAAAATTAGGCTAAAACGCTTTGTTTATGTAGCTAAACCCTTTCATATTCACGGACTCAACTAGGGCATGACCCTCTAGAATATAAGTAGCTACTTGAAGCAAAGCGCATAGGAAAAGTAAGGAAGTCCTTTAAGAATGCTGTCTCAGAGCCTTAGCATGAGAGATGTGCTAAAATTTTCAATTTTAAATTGTGATTCATGTTACAAAGTTTCCCAGAGGTGCGAGTTCAAATCCTGCAGCGTTCAAATTTGTATATGTTTTTAATATTTGTATGGTACAACGTAATTTTGTTATATTTTGTATTTTTTGGTAAATTAAAATAAATTTTTATATTCACTTTAACAAATGTATGTATAATGTGATGATTTGTAAAAAAAAATCTATTTAGTATAGGTACCTGTTATAACTATGCGAGCCAATTTTTTTAAAGCAAAATTATTTTCACGTTACGGGTGAGTAAATTTGTTACAAATAACTCTCTCCTCAAACGCCTTGAGTATTTTCTTAATTTAAAGGAAACAGAAAAAGAAGTAAAATGGTCAAGGATGTGTGTGTGGGGGACACACACATTCTTGACCATTTTACTTCTAAATACCATCCATCCACACATTGTTTTCCTAAATGTTGAATAGAATTAAAATATGCTAAAAACATTAATCACATAATTTACAGGAAAAAATATTCTTCTACTATTGTGAGATATGAGAATATCCTGAAATGAAACACCTTTAAGGGATGTTACATAAGTAACTATCATATTAAACGCTCACGCAAGGATGGACGCTGGATCCGTACATTTTTAGTATATATTAATAAAATATTACCTAACTATGAATAAAATGAACGAATGAATGAAACATGAGTTAGTTTTCACTTAAGATACTGACCTACGTTACGATATAACCATTACTTGTACCATTTAAATTGAACATAATGTGCAAAACATGCCGTATTTTATGATGGAGATTAAAGAGATATAGTTGGAGATAATCAAAACTAGAAAAACAATATTCAATATTATATTTTACATTTTGCCAAATCAATTATGCCAATATACTTACAATAAATGCAAATGGTTTATTTAATATTAATCACATGTTCATACTGTTATTGAAATATCCTAATAGAATTTCTCTATTGTATTCTCAGCTTCACGATGTACCACGTTCAGTTTCCGCAGAATTTGGGGCATTGAGGCAATTGAGTGGTAGAACTCATCGCCGCGTTTTGTCTTATATCAAAGCAAATACACGGAAACAATCCATTACATATTTAAATAAAAAATATTACATATTTTATTTCCTCGGGTGGCGATCGAACCCAAAACCAGTCGGTTACAGTCACACGCTTGTGCTGCTGCGTCACAACAGGTCTTTCGAAATTTTTATGTCATTTTAAATCATACATGTAGGTACGTAATTTCCAGTAGGAAATCCTTCAAACATTGAAGTAAGCCGTGTTTTCAAACGTCAAATAAATGGCATTTGCTTGTTATGCAGGAATTTTTGATAACATTTTTTGACTTCAATATCCATTTGCCGTTTCGCCATTTTTTTCCTTTTATTAGAATACATTTTAGTTTTTATACTTTTTTTAGTTATTTTGATAGTAGTTCCAAAAAATTTTTTTGTGTTAACTTAAAAACTAAAATATATTGTTTCTGGTATCTATCGTATCGTCGTATCAATAGTGATATATATATATCACCCATCAAAAACATATGTAAGTTTGAAATGAGAGCCAAGTTATATTAAACCTATAACTAAGAAACAAAAACGAAATGATATTATTATACATGTACTTATATTATATTTTTACTTGTCAGTACTTTTGCATTACCTTCCTAAAGAAAGGCGGCGGAAAAAGGGGAACGGAATTGCAACGGAGTGTCTTAACATTAGGTTCCCAAGTTCCCTCTGCCTATCTTGCCATTTGCAGGATACAGCGTGAAGGTGAGAGAAAGAGAGAGAACTTAAAACTATGATATACTATATATGGACATAGTTCTTCCACTCAATACACAAAGCCTCGAACTCGGGCAGTGAAAGTGTGCTCGGGCAGTGAAAACCTACCATGGTCTTTACCATGGAGATGCGTGATAAAACGTAGAGCTGTTTTTTTATATTAAAACTAAATATCTCGCAAAACTCTTTTTAACTGAATTATTATTTTTAAAAAGAAGAGATTCTATATTCAGTCAATAGCTCCCTCATTTTCAGAGGAAGTAAAAATTTTCTTTGGTTCCATTTCCATTTAATCAGGATCTAATAACAAAAAAGGAAGTTCTTGATTTATATAAGCAGGTACTTTGTGCTCTATCAATATTAGAAAATTTCGCAACTCCTATTGGACTCCCGATTTTCTTTGCGTAGGAACATACTTAAGAATATGATTTTTTCTCAGTAATAAAACTGTTACTGAGCCAAATGTATATCATATATTTAAGACAACTGTAACAAAGGCTCTTTAGCTCAGCGGTTAGAGCACCCATCTGACTTATTAATAGTAAAATTAATAAAAAGTATTGTAAGATTAATCCAACTTGAATTATCCATTTAACTACTATAGATCTAAATTTTTGACAAAAAAATTAATCTTAAGACTTCTACACCATCGTAATATAAATAATCTTTAGTTTAATGCAGACGGGCGGATAACAAAGCGATCCTCTTTAATGGTAAAGTGATGATCTATATCGGTTCTGTTTTTTTTTTTCTTTAGAGGTACGAAACATTAAATGAACTATTGTGCTTGTTTATTCTTTTTAGTTTTATGGAATTGGAGTTTTTGTCTCGTATATATATATTTATTTGAACAAATAATTTTTTTTTCGTCATTTCATTTTCTACTGACAATATTTTTTGATTTATAATTTCTTAAATAATGTATAAAAGTTTCTGGGTCGTATAACATCACGTACATAGCAATATTTATACAAGATATGTTGTCATTTAGGGGATAATTTATGCATAAAGCGTCCATGGTTAGATCGAACTAACTAAGCACGGTCAAACGAGTTCACTAGCTCTTTGAAGTGTAAATTCGGGAAATGCCTGCTGTAAACTAAAATGTTGTCAGTACACATTAATAATATTAAGTAGATTCGATTTTAAAGAAGGAAAAAGAGGCCTATCGTGGCGCACAGGTAGCAAATGAAATATTTAATATTTCAGCACTTCGCTCTGATGACTAGTTAATGACTGAACGTCTGATGACGGCGTTCAGTTCCGCAATTCAACACGCACATGGCATAGTATCAAGTTTTTTATTTCCTTCTTCTACCGTCGTGTAATGGATAGCGACCACTAATCATTAAATAAATAATTATGCATACGAGCCCGACTCGGAAGAGTGAATAATTTTCATTGACTAACTCTGATGACGACGACGAAACGCTTACATATGTTACGACGTTACTTAACACACAATATCCCGAATCCTGGCGTGGATATCAACCAAAGTTAAGAACATAGTTGTGGGTGGGTAAAATGTAAAGTTAAAATAAATTGTAAAAAAGAAATTAAACTTTAAATATTTCGTAGGGTAAGCAGTACATAATAAAAGAATGAACATTTCAACCCATATTAAATTAAATGCTATATTTGTAGGCATTCAATGTATTTTTGCGACCACTACTATCTCACAACTCTAGCACGAGGAGGTTTTATATTACTTATTTAAAGAACGTTTAAAAAAATGTACGTAACGGGATTTAAACCTGCGCTTCTCAAAAACCTTTCAAGCGGTCTGATCACTGAACTTTTGTTTTTGTTTTTATATGTTGTCTAAATAAGTATTTTCTCTTTAATATGGGTTATCCGTAACTGTATTTTTGTATGGTCACTACCATTTGTCATTACAGAGTAATAAAATTTAATAAAATCTTTCGTGGTTATTATATATTTTAAATGAAACAATTTAACCATATAAAACTATTTTAATACGGTTAAAATTGTTTCATTTAAAAAATTATAAAATTTCGCAACGTTTTTAAGGACTCTTAATGCTGATATTCCGCGTAGGATAACGAAAATACTTTTACAGAGAATTATTCTGAAATATGATAAAAAAAAGATTAAAAGCTAATGTTTGTAGTAAGCACAATTTCATATAAAACAAGTGCAAATGCCTGCAAATTTATTAAGTAGAACCGTACGTGGACATTTCTGAATTGCACTTAATCGATTTTTTAAGAAATAAAACAGTTACTGCCGAACACTTATCATATTTTTTATGACATAACAACAAGGGCTTGTTAGTATATTAATTAACACGTTGGTCAGAGCACCCATCTTACTTGTTAGTAATAACTGTCGAGGGCTCAAATCTCTTACGAAGCTGTTACTTATTAAATCTTTTTTTTTTCTTGCATCTCAACGCTGTATCCCGCACGAGGCAGTGTAGACAGAGGAAATCCGGGACCTAGTGTTAAGACACTCCGTTCCACTTCCGTTCCCCACTTTCCGCCGAATTTGAGGCATTGCTTGTGAGTGGCGGAACTCATCGCCTCGTTTTGCCTTATTACCAGAGCGAAGAAATGAAACATTAAATATTTAAATTGAAACTATTTAATATTTCATTTCCTCGACTGGGGATCGAACCCAGAACCTGTCGGTTACAGTCACACGCTTGTGCCGCTGCGCCACGACAGGCCTCTTTTTTTTGTTCTCTTTATTATTACTATTTTCTTTATATTTCATATTTTGTCAATTTTGAAGTAACGTCAGAGTATTCGTAAGGCTCGATTAAGGACATTTGTTTTCCACGTAGTCATTCATCAGATAAATAAATACACTATTTTATTTGTTATCAGAATATATTTAAAAAAATAAGGAATATATATATATATATATATATATATATATATATATATATATATATATATATATATATATATATATATATATATATATATATATATATATATATATATATATATATATATATATATATATATATATATATATATATATATATATATATATATATATATATATATATATATATTAAATACATTAGTTAGGTACTTAACTAAATTGAGTATTTAAAAAAAAAAATTACGATTTTCTTTCAATTTATCACATAAATAAGTAAATATGATGAAGAAAGTCAATTAAAGATTTTGTTGGCTGTTTTTCCTTCAACATAAATTTATAGGAAGAACCCTACTAATAATTGTGTTATAACATATATTGGAAACCCACGGTGTTAAGACATCCCGTTCCACTTTTATTCTCCACCAAATTTGAGGTATTGCGTGAAGAAAGTCAACGCCACGTTTTGCCCTATATCAAAGCGAATAAATGAAATCATCATACATTTAAATTTAAAATAATAAATATTTTATTTCCTCGAGTGGGTATCAAACCCACAACCTATGGATTACAGTCACACGCTTGTGCCTGCGCCACGCACGCCTGCGCCACGAAAGGCCTCACCTAAATATAAACATGTATAGACAGAGAGCCGAACTCAATGCCGAACTTTGCCTTGTTACTCTTCATCAATACTTTATTTCTCGTGTTATGCACAAAATTTATCATTTAGATAGACATAAAGTAGCATAATCTACAAATGAACCTGAAGTACACACTCAAGTGACTCATTGAAATTAAATATGACTACAATTGTTCAAATATTAGTTAGGTATACTTATTGCTACATAATCCCTAAGACTAATATAATATTTTGAATATAAATAAATAGTTACATGGAAAATGCAACTCAACTTTATTAGATATAGATATCAGTGATATTTGACTTCATTTGAAATCATATTATATGTATCTATAATCATATGAATGAGTATAATTATATTATATTATAACTATATATATATATATATATATATATATATATATATATATATAT
This sequence comes from Eueides isabella, assembly GCA_019049475.1. Lineage (NCBI taxonomy): Eukaryota > Metazoa > Arthropoda > Insecta > Lepidoptera > Nymphalidae > Eueides > Eueides isabella. The sequence goes on from CM032390.1 coordinate 5,992,629, forward strand.
ATATATATATATATATATATATATATATATATATATATATATATATATATATATATATATATATATATATATATATATATATATATATATATATATATATATATATATATATATATATATAGTTATAATATAATATAATTATACTCATTCATATGATTATAGATACATATAATATGATTTCAAATGAAGTCAAATATCACTGATATCTATATCTAATAAAGTTGAGTTGCATTTTCCATGTAACTATTTATTTATATTCAAAATATTATATTAGTCTTAGGGATTATGTAGCAATAAGTATACCTAACTAATATTTGAACAATTGTAGTCATATTTAATTTCAATGAGTCACTTGAGTGTGTACTTCAGGTTCATTTGTAGATTATGCTACTTTATGTCTATCTAAATGATAAATTTTGTGCGTAACACGAGAAATAAAGTATTGATGAAGAGTAACAAGGCAAAGTTCGGCATTGAGTTCGGCTCTCTGTCTATACATGTTTATATTTAGGTGAGGCCTTTCGTGGCGCAGGCGTGCGTGGCGCAGGCACAAGCGTGTGACTGTAATCCATAGGTTGTGGGTTTGATACCCACTCGAGGAAATAAATATTTATTATTTTAAATTTAAATGTATGATGATTTCATTTATTCGCTTTGATATAGGGCAAAACGTGGCGTTGACTTTCTTCACGCAATACCTCAAATTTGGTGGAGAATGAAAGTGGAACGGGATGTCTTAACACCGTGGGTTTCCAATATATGTTATAACACAATTATTAGTAGGGTTCTTCCTATAAATTTATGTTTAAGGAAAAACAGCCAACAAAATCTTTAATTGACTTTCTTCATCATATTTACTTATTTATGTGATAAATTGAAAGAAAATCGTAATTTTTTTTTTTAAATACTCAATTTAGTTAAGTACCTAACTAATGTATTTAATTTATATATATATATATATATATATATATATATATATATATATATATATATATATATATATATATATATATATATATATATATATATATATATATATATATATATATATATATATATATATATATATATATATATATATATATATATATATATATATATATATATATATATATATATATATATATATATATATATATATATATATATATATATATATATATATATATATATATATATATATATTCCTTATTTTTTTAAATATATTCTGATAACAAATAAAATAGTGTATTTATTTATCTGATGAATGACTACGTGGAAAACAAATGTCCTTAATCGAGCCTTACGAATACTCTGACGTTACTTCAAAATTGACAAAATATGAAATATAAAGAAAATAGTAATAATAAAGAGAACAAAAAAAAGAGGCCTGTCGTGGCGCAGCGGCACAAGCGTGTGACTGTAACCGACAGGTTCTGGGTTCGATCCCCAGTCGAGGAAATGAAATATTAAATATTTTCAATTTAAATATTTAATGTTTCATTTCTTCGCTCTGGTAATAAGGCAAAACGAGGCGATGAGTTCCGCCACTCACAAGCAATGCCTCAAATTCGGCGGAAAGTGGGGAACGGAAGTGGAACGGAGTGTCTTAACACTAGGTCCCGGATTTCCTCTGTCTACACTGCCTCGTGCGGGATACAGCGTTGAGAAGCAAGAAAAAAAAAGATTTAATAAGTAACAGCTTCGTAAGAGATTTGAGCCCCCGACAGTTATTACTAACAAGTAAGATGGGTGCTCTGACCAATGTGTAAATTAATATACTAACAAGCCCTTGTTGTTATGTCATAAAAAATATGATAAGTGTTCGGTAGTAACTGTTTTATTTCTTAAAAAATCGATTAGGTGCAATTCAGAAACGTCCACGTACGGTTCTACTTAATAAATTTGCATGCATTTGCACTTGTTTTATATGAAATTGTGCTTACTACAAACATTAGCTTTTAATCTTTTTTTTATCATATTTCAGAATAATTCTCTGTAAAAGTATTTTCGTTATCCTACGCGGAATATCAGCATTAAGAGTCCTTAAAAACGTTGCGAAATTTTATAATTTTTTAAATGAAACAATTTTAACCGTATTAAAATAGTTTTATATGGTTAAATTGTTTCATTTAAAATATATAATAACCACGAAAGATTTTATTAAATTTTATTACTCTGTAATGACAAATGGTAGTGACCATACAAAAATACAGTTACGGATAACCCATATTAAAGAGAAAATACTTATTTAGACAACATATAAAAACAAAAACAAAAGTTCAGTGATCAGACCGCTTGAAAGGTTTTTGAGAAGCGCAGGTTTAAATCCCGTTACGTACATTTTTTTAAACGTTCTTTAAATAAGTAATATAAAACCTCCTCGTGCTAGAGTTGTGAGATAGTAGTGGTCGCAAAAATACATTGAATACAAATATAGCATTTAATTTAATATGGGTTGAAATGTTCATTCTTTACTCTTCATCAATACTTTATTTCTCGTGTTATGCACAAAATTTATCATTTAGATAGACATAAAGTAGCATAATCTACAAATGAACCTGAAGTACACACTCAAGTGACTCATTGAAATTAAATATGACTACAATTGTTCAAATATTAGTTAGGTATACTTATTGCTACATAATCCCTAAGACTAATATAATATTTTGAATATAAATAAATAGTTACATGGAAAATGCAACTCAACTTTATTAGATATAGATATCAGTGATATTTGACTTCATTTGAAATCATATTATATGTATCTATAATCATATGAATGAGTATAATTATATTATATTATAACTATATATATATATATATATATATATATATATATATATATATATATATATATATATATATATATATATATATATATATATATATATATATATATATATATATATATATATATATAACACTGGGATAAATGAACCTCGTTTTGAAAAATCCTCGTAGTTTCTTTAAATTGAGTCAGTTCAATATTGTATGTTTTTATTAACATAATTTCGTTTTAATATTATAATAATTCAATTAATAATTATCGTAAATTTATTTTAAAGGATAGATGATTCTTCTTACCACATTTATGAGTTTCTACTTCACCTGTCCTTTGTCTTAAAGTACATGTAAAGCAGAGAGTAGCATTGTTGCTGGCCTTGATATACAGGCACAGCACCCACATTTGCATACGAAAACGTTAAAATATGGCGTAGATTTTTGAAGTTAGTTTTGCATTCATTAATGTAGATAGATTCAATCGATCGATTTATTTTAGAATTCTTGTGGATTGAAGCTGAGTCTTTATAACATGTAGAGACAAATCGTCTATATTAATACGCAGTTTTCACTCGATTCAAGCAGCTATTGACGGAATGAATTAAATATTTTATATACGCTTTTTATCAACATCTATCTATAAATATGTTACATAAATATTTAAATACTCTCATCACAAATACAAAAGAAATAAACAGGCTATCAATGCTTTGAAAATTAGACACAACTATACTTTAAAGTTTTTGAAAAATAAATGTAAAATATGTGACCTTTCTGCTTCAATATATCAACGTGATTGAAACCAAATGAATGCTATTGCTAACTAAAAAGTTACGCAGTAATGAATTTATATATTTTAAACTATTAAGTATTTTTACCTTCTGCGATAAATAAATTCGACCATTGCTGTAGAATGTCTTCAAAACATTTTTATTATTGTAAATAGATTTTTTAAAAAGTTACTTAAGTCCAGTGGAGCATTTACCCCGTTTTTACCCCATATATCTACATTAATAATATGTAATATTGAATTTTATGTGCAACTTTTATTTATGTTAGTACAAAAAATGAAGTCCTCGAGGAATTAGTATATTTTACAAAATCAATTTATGTTTTAACAAGTAAAATAAAATATATGATTATGTTCCTTTCCTTGTTTAATAAAAATAAATTGATATAACTGCTTATAAATTTGTACGTCGCTGTTAAAGTTCTACGAGTATAATGCTACGTTATAATAAATAAATTCACGATATATTCAACGAGCCCACGTCCGCACTATCTGTCTATTCTGAAATATTGAAAGCCGACCCTAAAGCCGTCCTTTTGACCTCCTTTGTTAGCAACATTTCACTCGCTTCAACTTATTAAGTATTGACTTACACGGGTCTAGACCTTCATCGCTTCTGGCAAAATCTTTATTAATATTATAACAATATACATTTGGCCAATTAGTAAGAAAATAATATTATAATCATTAAAGTTTTTGCTAAGTAGGTATAATATAAATTAATATTTTAATGAAATCAATGATTATATGCACAGTACGTCACTAACTTAAATACCATCCTCATCATGTGGACACGTGGCACTCCACTACTGAGCGGTTTCGTAGGAATTTCTTTCCATGCGCAACAAATCTGTGGAACGGCCTACTCGTGGAAATATATCCACTTCGTTACGACATGGGTATCTTCAAATAGCGCTTCTATCTCAAACTTAAAGACCTTAAGATACCTTGGTGTTACACAGGGCCGTGGGCGGCAGTCACCACTCGCCATCAGGGGAACAGTGCGCTCGTTTGATTTGTCTTTCCCATAAAAAAAATATCGTCAATAAAGTAAGAAAATAATTTGAGCAATTTTTATTAGTAGTTTGTTATATTAACAGTGCGTGTAAAGTTGCAAACTTCGAAATTCATTTAATTCACGAACATTTTCATGCCAGTCATTTACAAGTTGTTTACAGAAGAACCTTAACGTTATACATTTTTAAGCGTAGGCTTTGTTTTTATTTATCTAGAGGGAAGTGTGAATGAATGAAAATGGCTGCTTGATGTTCGATATCCAAATAACGATGTGAATAAATGACAAATTTTCCACACTCACATTTGATGATATCTGTTTTGTAAATTGATCCAAGACGTTGTACGCAATAACATCTCAATCTCATTGCAGAGTAAACAGGACAGAGAATATTAGAAAATTCCTAATATGATTTTATTTTTAAAAGATTGTTAAAATCAAGCTTTAAATAGTTATATTGTAATTTTTTTTAACTATTATTTAATTATTTATATTATTATATTGTATACATCGACGGTCAAAACACAATATAATTATATAAAATTAATGCGTAATTATTTTTACCCACCTGCCTATATATAGCCTAACCCTTTACCGATATTGCTTTGCAATAAGTACCTACATTTTTACCATTCAACATTTTCAAATTAACTGGGTGAAAAGCGAACATATAAATTTGTTCTACCGACTTATTTTTTAAAATCTGCTAAGAACGGAAGATCCTACAAAGAAACTTATATATTTTTATGTATTTATATATTACACATACCTGTAGTATCTTCGAAAGCACTGCAATTCGTTGTAATACCTAACATGGAATTAATTACAAACCATATTTTAGATGTGTTTGTCTTTCTATTAGTCTACTGTGTCTGTGTGAGTGGCAAATATTTGTTGAACGTGATCTTACTTCCAAGGGAAGATTTACGAGTATCACATACTAATGTACCTGCTTCATGAGGAATACGCTCCAGTGAACTTTATAATTTGTCATTGTCGTTCCAATGACTACATTCTGCTATTCATTATATTATAACATAAATTTAATTTTAATACTGCTCTGTATGTTTCCTTAATATACTATAGTATATATCATATTTTAAAATAATTATTCATATTTAGATGCAAAATAATTAAATGTATTTTTAACAGTTATTTTTATTGGTATTTTATAACAGTTTTAAGTTTCAACTTTCGTTTATATGAACTGAAGTTGAGATTTGTACTATTTTTGCTCGTCCCAGCTTAAAAATATTAAATCAAAATTCAAGCTATTTTAAAATGAAATTATATATTTTGTACATTTTTAAAGTCTTAATTGAGACCTATTGTGGCGGAGGAGGAGGACAAGAATACTTACTGAGACGTTACTGTAAAGGCGACATATTGTTGGTTCGTTACGAACTCGACGCATTTAAATATTTAATATTTAATTTTTTTTTTTTCACTGTGGGAATAAAACAAAACGTGGCATTGAGTACACGCAACACGAAATGACTCCTATTAGGCAGAAAGTGGGATCGGAAATGTTTTGCGAAAGCGGTGATGTGAAAGCGGAGTGTCTTAACACTAGTTTGTTACACTGTGGTTGTGTGAAATACAATGTGAAGTTGAAAAAATAATAATAATTAAACGTTATTAAAAGTTTCAATACAGTATCTACATGTTGAATTAGATACATAATGAAAATTAAGATTTTTTTTTAATTTTTGTTAGCTTGTCCTTTAAAATAACCATACAATAAAAATTCAATTAATGGAAAAATTATATCGAAAATAATCAAAATGAAAACTTAATATGTCTTATCCAGAGTAAGAAGACTTCTAAGATATTTTTTAAATGAAAATAATAACGAGTCCGTTTAAAAAGAATATGAACTGTGAAGGATTGTAAAACAACTACATATATTTACAATTACGTTACGTATTTTAAAATTATAGTTATTACGACAGCGTCGGACAGCAATACAGTACAGTCTCATCAGTCAGCAAAGTGTCTTGAATTCAGGCTTAATTATATTTGCTTTTAGGTTACCTTTATATGATGTATATAATTCACACGTTACAATTTTTAAACCTTTTTTAAATAAGTATTTTTATTTTCTTAGTGTGGATTAAGTTTAAAGTGTTATCTTTTAAATTTCTAAAAGGTTCTATATTATCTATATTTTTTTATGTTTGTCTGTCGATTTCTCCGTTATTGTTGAACCAAATAAAAAACTTAATCAATATTTGAAACAGCGTACTTTTTTATTCGTCCCGTTACCACTGAGTCAGAATCTAATGAAGAAAACGAGGGAATGTCCTAAATTTTGATAGTACTTTGTGTTTCTTATCTATACTAATATTATAAAGCTGAGAGTTTAGAGTTTGTTTGTTTCTTCGCTTGAACGCACTAATCTCAGGAACTACTGATACGATCCGATTGAAAATTTCTTTCAGTGTTAGATAGCCCATTTATCGAGGAAGGCTATAGGTTATACGAGTATATCATCACGCTAAGATCTATAGAACCGGGGCACTATTTAAGAATGTTTAAAAATCGGGGTACTTTTTTCATAATTAAGAGTTTCCGCTGTCTTTGAGTTAGTTTCGAAAGTATTTTTATAAATAATTCTTATCCGATTAAATACGTAACAATTAAATAATTAAATATTCATCACAAGTATTTAATTTACAACAATATTGCCCTTAACAACATTCGATTTAAATGAATACGGCCAGATAGATATATTTTTCAAACCCCTAAGTGATAAGGATTGAACATACTTAACATGTTCCCATTTTTGTGGCAAAACAAAGTTCGCCGGGTCAGCTAGTAATAATCATACATTTACTTCTTGTCACCGTCGGATGATATCACAGAGTAATAAAATTTAGCAATGTTTTTACGAGTAATTAAATAAGTTTAAGTGAATGCAGCCCAATTTTCCGCGTAGGATTACAAGATTATCTTAACATAGCAATTTTATGGAACGTCATAGAACAAACGATCACAAAGTTATGTATGTAGTTAATTTCATACAAAATAAGTTCAAATGTTTGCGAATTCAACCAAATATCTATCATATTTTTCATTCATTATGTACAAGGGCTCGTTAGCTCAGCGGTTAGAGCACCCATCTGACCTGTTAGTAGTGGCGGTCGGGGGTTCGAGTCCCTCACGAGTCTGTTACTTTTTTTAATTTTCTTTTTCTTTTTACTTTTTTATATGTTTTTTTTTATTTTGATTCTTAATGTTCTATTCAATTCATCCCATGTTCGATTCCTGTTATTACTCCATTTTTAAATAATGTCAGAGTATTCATCATTATGACACTCGGCATATGACAATATGACTCGGCTAAGGACATTTGTAATCAATCATAAGATAAATAAATACATTATTGTATTCCAGAATACTTTTAAAATAAGAAAGAAATACTTGACCCTTTTTCAACATTATTATAATATAGAGTTCTTTTAACATATCAATTATAAATCTTACAAAGCCATTATTTTTATATCTTTTCAATGTACTTCGTCTGTTTTCCACTTTCATTCCAAATTCTGGGCGTTGTGTATTGAGTGGTGGTAATCAATGAAGCGCCTTATATTACAGAAGCCTATGTGCTGCTGTGCCATGACGCCATTTCACTTTGTCAAATATATTAATTCACTAATATGAATATTCAAAATGCATACATTTAAATACACCTTTGATGAATACTTCATTCACTAACTGTGTTAATGTGATGGAAAAAAATATTATTTTCTTATTTAATATAATCACCTACTTATAATTATAAGAATTATATAAAATATATTCAGTATTTCATTTTCCATATTATAAAGGGTCCGTAGCTGAATAGTAAACCCTTAAACTACCCCAATCGCACAAGGCCTTTTTTATTACTTCTGAACAAATAATTTTATATGTTAGTTTATAAAATAATATAGATTATACGCCTATTTTTTATGGAAAAGACGGCACACGAGCGTACAGGTCACCTGGTGGTAAGTGATCACCGTCGCCCACGGCCCCGCGTAACTTCAGAGGAGCTACAGGAGCGTTGCCGTCCTTTACGGTGGAAGGGCACCGGGGCCTGGCATTACCTAATGCGAAACGCAGTGGCCAAAGCCACTACTTAACGCCGGTCTTAAATGCCGGGGGCGGTAATAATCCGGTCGAGTCTGCTCATGCGTGTTGTCCATTACTGGCAACGTGACCCTACCACACGCACTTTAGTCGCCTTTTACGACACCATCAGTACCAGGGTGATCCTATTCTAAGCCAAAATCACACGGCACAAAATGCCTATTGTGGCACATCAGCACAAGCATGTGATTGTAAACGCTGTAGGTTGTGGGCTCAATCCCCATTCGAGAAAATGGCATATTTAATATTTTAAAATTAAATATTTAATGTTTTAATTTCTTCGCTTTGGTAACAATGCAATGTGCGGCACTCGGCGGAAAGTGATAAGCGTGGAGTGACATAAAACTAGGTTCCCAGGTTCCTTTTTCCCGGAATTGAGACACAGCGTGTAGACTGAAACAGCTGTGCTTATACATTGATAGGTCAATATTGTTTTTCAGCAGCAGTTTTTTAGTTTCCACAATAACGCTATTTATGTTTTAAATTATTGTATACATGTAGCATATTATAAATATTTTTTTATTAAGATTTATGTGACTTTATTTTTTAAACAAAAAAAAATCAACCAAGCCTTAAATTGGTTATTATATAATTTTGTTGGGCCCCTGTGCCTCGACAGAGCTTAATTTTGTACTAAATATTACATATATTTTATGAATAGCACAAAATTTATCGTGTAAGTAGAGACTAAATGGAATCTACTCTCAGGTGATTTTTTAAAATAAAATATTGCATAAAGTTGATCAAATCATAGTAAGTAGTAAATCATACTTTTTACTAAAATATTCCTAATATCATATTTTGAATACGGATCAATCGTCACCGAGAAATTTCAAGTGTATAAGACATCGACATCAACGAGATTTGACTACAATGAAATACGTTATATGTCTGAATTTGTATCTTTGAAGATTTTACTTTAAATCTGGTAGTCAAATATATTAAATAATATCCATTTCACTAATGTGTAAAATCAATACTAAAATATATAATTATACTAAAACCAATGTTAGTTAACGTCAATACTGAACACTAAAAGTTTATTATACGTTATCGTCGTTTAAGAACAATGAAATCTTATTTGAATTATCTCTCTTTTGATGTCTTTTTTGACTTTTTAATTTAATAATATGAACCGAATTTATGAGATCTTACTTCACCTGCACTTTGTCCTAAAATAACTGAAAAGCAGAAAGTAGTATTGTAAACAGATCTTCGAGGCCATTGATAAACAGGCACACTGCTATTTGTTTATGCAAATGATTATTCATGAAAAGGTAAAAATGGGTAGATTTTTGTAGTTGTTTTGCAATCCATTTATTTTAAAATCCTTGTGGATTGAACCTGATCTATTATAACATGTAAGGATATCATTCCACTAAGTAGAGAGAGTCCATCTTTACACACAGCTTTTAATTTCTATTCAATTAGCTATTGAAGGCATGAATTAAATATTTTATTTGCGCTTGTTATCTGTCCAGGATTATGTTACATAGGTAATAGAAAAATGACATCATAAATACATAAATACAAACATATTTAAAGAGGTTATTAGGATTTAAAAATTAGTAGTTATTAGTAGTATTTACAACTATCCTTTAAAATTTTAGAAAAATAAATGTAAAAATTGTGCTCAATCTATGAACGTAATTAAAAGTAAATAAATGCAATTGCTACTTTAAAAGGAATTTGTATATTTTAATCTTTCAATTATTTCATTACCATTTGCGACATATAATTTAATTCTGCGTTAAAAATTATATATCGAAAAAGTGAAGGTGCATGTAGAATGACAATAAACAGAACAATGTTTACTGCTATCGTTAATAGCTTTTTTAAAAAGTCGAGCGTCTATTCCAATGGAGTATCTATGCCGGATTAGCTCTATATATCGACATTAATAACACGGACGATTGTTTTTGTATTACTGTTCCAAAAAAACTTTATTTATCAAATTTTGTTTCTTTTGTTTAATCAAGTAAAGAAAAATATGTAGTTGTTTTCTTTTTCTTGTTTAATAAAAATAAATTGATATAAATGCTTATAAATTTTGTAGTTACTAGGTAGAGTAGCTACGTAGGGTAGCATTATGTTACGTACTAATAAATAAATTCTAGATAAATTTAACGAGCCCACGTTCGCACTATCTGTCTATTCTGAAATATTGAAAGCCTACCCTAAAGCCGTCCTTTTGACCTCCTTTGTTAGCAACATTTCACTCGCTTCAACTTATTAAGTATTGACTTACACGAGTCAAGACCCTCATCGCTTCTGCCAAAATCTTTATTAACATTATAACAATATATATTTGAAAGTATTTTTTTTGAAGATTGATCAATTAGTAACAAAAAAATATAACAATATTTGGTAAAGGAATGACAGTCTGTGCTAAGTAAAATTATATTACTTATTTTTATCAAAATTTAAGTACAACCACGTTGATCACACATATTATGTGCTATAAAAATTATTGTAGTTATGTGTCTGATCTGTCTGAAGTAACCAAGAGTGTAGTTATACACAGAAAATTAAGTAGGTGTATTTCCTTTACTTTACAAAATTTATCCTTTGTCCGTTATGCAAATCTTCTCATTAATCGAATCGTTATTTTTTGTTAAAATAGCCGTTATGGCGGTTGTAAAATAAATATACAGTATATACATATTCACTTGGCTAAAGAAAAGCCAAGATATATAAATAAATTATAATAATAATTTAATGAATCAAATCAGAATCACCAGCTTCACGCTGTATTCCGCGCATGGGCGAGTGGGCGAAATTGCGAACCTAGTGTTAAGACATTCCGTTCAATTCCTTACTTTCTGGTAAATTTGAGACATCGCGTGTAGCGAAGCGGAACTTAACGCCACGCTATTTACCAGAAAGAAGAAATGAAAATATTCAATATTTCATTTGAAAATATTATTTATTCACGAACCCACAACCTGTCGTTTAGAGTCACATGCTTGTGCTTCCGCACCACGATAGGCCTTAATTTAATGATTGTTAAAAAAGTAAAAAAATAATTGGAGCAACTTTCATTAGCAGTTTGTTACATTAAAAGTGAGTATAAAGTCGCAAACTTCGAAGTTCATTTAATTAACTAACTTTTTCATGTCAGTCATTTACAAGTTGTTGACTGAAGAAAATTAACATTATAAATGTTTGAACATGGGCTCTAGCATGTTTTTGTTTATCTAAGCAATTCGTGAATTAATGGAGATTATATAAATAACATTTTCCACACATTTGAAAACCTAACCCTTCTTTGTCCTCCTATTTTAACGTTTTTCATATGTTCGTGGTTAATTTTACACAGAATACGTGCAATTGCCTGTAAAATCAACCAAACCCCTGGTGAGCGCTTCCAATTTGCCCTTGTTGCGTTTTTTAGATGAATAAGATTGTTACTGCCGAATATCTATCATATTTTTCATACAGTGTATACAAGGGCTCGTTAGCTCAGCGGTAAGAGCACCCATCTGACCTGTTAGTAGTGGCGGTCGGGGGTTCGAGTCCCTCACGAGTCTGTTACTTTTTTTATTTTTTTTATACTTTATATTATTACTATTTTTTATATTTATTGTTTTGTCAAATTCATCCTAGATAGTTCGATTCCTGCTATTACTCCATTTTTACGTAACGCGTTGGAGTATTCATAAGTGTAGTGAGTGACTTGACTAGGGTCAAAAAATACATTATTGTATAACATTATAAAATAACTTTAAAACAAGAAAGAAATACTTACCCATTTTTCAAAAATATTATAAATTACCAAAATATAGAGTCCCTTCAAGATATCAATTATAAACCTTATTTAGCCATTTTTTATGTCTTTACAATGTACTTCGTCAACCAATCCAGCACATATTGTAAATATGTATTTTCTATATTAGCATAGGGACTAATTTAAATTTAGAAAGAAAATTCTTTTCATCAGCTTCATGCCGGCAGAGAAAGCAGAGGTATGTTATATTTGTCCGTCTGTATGTCAGACCTATACATACTTGATGTCTATGATTTGTTTATTAGTGGTTCACCTTAACCTTTTTTTATATAGAATGACGAGAACTGTTTTAATTTCTTCGTTCTGGTAACTAGGCAAAGCGCAGCATTTAGACCCGCTTCTCAACAAGCATTGCGGCCTCAATTTCGGCGGAAAGTGGGAAACGAAGTTAAGTGTCCGAAAATTAGGTTCCTAAGTTCTCCCTGCCGAAAATTAGATTCCTAGATTATCATCTCATATATTTCATAATAACGGTTCTCATATTTCAATTGTCTAATAGACAAATGTCCTATTTATCGAATAAATAAATAATATATGTATATTGTACTTATATTAAGTGAGTTGTAGGTAATTGATTATAATCAATGACGTAATATAGAAGAATACATATTGGTAATTCAATAGTACTGTCATGACTCGTTAGCTCAGCGGTTAGAGTATCCATTTAATTTATTATAGTGGTGGTCGGGGGTTCAAGTCCCTCACGAGTCGGTCTTTTTATTGATGTTTTTTTTTCTTAATTGCTTTTTGCTGTGACCCATAGTACCTTCATTGAAATATTTAAGAAATAAAGAAATAAAAAAATAAGGCAAATATATAACTTAATTAAGTAGAATATTTATTTTAAAGAGCAATTTATAAAGAAAAAAATGGGTTTGCCGTAAGTTAACCTCAACAATAAGTAATTACTAAATAATATTTATAATTAAATTCTTATATTCACATTAATTTAAAATGATGATATGCACGATATGTCAGTAGTACGTGAACGCATTTGTAATTTACCTATTCATATATTCCTTGTAGTTTCCTTGATTGTCACGGAATTGCTAATTAAAATGTAATTATGCTAGCTTTGTCAGTCGCTTAAAGGATATATACATTTAGTAGATAAATATAGATAGACATAGAAATTATAGATATCATATTCTTTTATCATTTGCAAGTTAAAGAACGTTAAAAAAATATAAAATTATAAATCATTAAAAAAATAACAAAAATATACAAGAATCAATCAATTAACGGCGGTCACCACAAATGCTTTTTGTTTTTGTTTTAAAACACACATAGAGCACAACAGTATTTTTTTATAATATTTTTTTTTTTTTATGGAAAAGACAAGGCAAATGAGCGTACGGGTCACCTGATGGTGAGTGATCACCGTCGCCCACGGCCCCGTGTAACACCAGGGGAGCTACAGGGGCGTTGCCGGCCTTTAAGGTGGAGGTAGACGCGCTTTTTGAAGGTACCCATGTCGTATCGACCTGGAAATACTGCCGCGGGTAGGTCGTTCCACAGATGTGTGGCGCGTGGAAGAAAATTCCTACGAAACCGCACAGTAGTCGAATGCCACGTGTCCAGATGATGTGGATGGAACTTTAGTTTGTGACGTACTGTGCGGTTGGAAAATTCGGCGGCAGGTATCAAGTCAAACAGTTCTCCAGAACACTCCCCGTGATAAATGCGGTAGAGAACGCACAGGGAGGATACGTCTCTACGCAAAGCCAAAGTATCAAGCCCCACACAGATAACTGGGTTCCCAACGATTCGAACGGCTCTACGTTGTATGCGATCAAATAGTTCAAGCTGATACTGGGGTGCACCAGCCCAAAGGTGAGAACAGTATTTCATATGAGGCTGAACCTGGGCCCTATACAGGGCTAAACGGTGTTTGGCGTGAAATACTGTCTCGCTCTGCTGATGACCCCCAGTTTCTTCGAGGCCAACTTGGCCTTGCTTTCCAGATGATCGCGATACTGGCAGTCGTTCGAAAAGCTGAGACCCAATATACTGATACAGGGCGCGGCTTTAAGGGGAGTGTTCTCGAAAACTGGTGATACGACAAATGGGGTTTTTTTAGCGGTTAACGCGCAGACTTGTGTCTTCTGGGGGTTGAAGTGAACAAGGTTCTTTTCACCCCATGCGGAGACATTCTCGAGGGATGCCTCAACGCAGGACACAAGTTGATTTCGGCACTGGTCGACGTTTTCCCGAGAAAGAATTGCATGGCCGGAGTATACAGCGTCCACAGTGCTATCATCTGCATAACAATGTATGTTAGAGTCCTCCAACATATCATTGATATGCAGAAGAAATAGCGTAGGGGACAGCACGCAGCCTTGGGGGACGCCGGCGTTCACGGGCATGTATTTGGAGCAAAAACCGTCGACAGCGACCTTGATGCTGCGCCCAGTGAGAAAGCTAGCAATCCACTTGCATAAATTCTCGGGAAGCCCGTAAGATGGAAGTTTCGCAAGGAGCGCTCCGTGCCACACACGATCGAAGGCCTTTGCCATGTCCAAACTAACTGCCAGGCCCTCTCCCTTGCTATCAATAGCCGCAGCCCAGCGGTGGGTTAGGTAAACCAGAAGATCACCGGTTGAGCGACCCCGACGAAAGCCATATTGGCGGTCGTTAATCAATCGGTGATCCTCCAGGTAAACCAAGAGCTGGCTATTAATTATGCTCTCCATAATTTTTGAGAGCAGGGAGGTAATAGCAATAGGCCTGTAGTTAGTTGGATCGGCACCATCGCCTTTTTTCGGAATCGGGTGGATAAGAGCGCTCTTCCACGAATCTGGGACTACGCCAACTGAGTAAGAGTGCCGAAATAGACGCGTTAGCACCGGTGTCAGCTCAGGAGCACACGAACGGAGCACAAGAGGAGAAATGCCATCTGGCCCACTCGACTTGTGGATGTCCAAGGAAGACAGAGCTCGCCTAATGGCTTTCTGACTAAATTTAATGTCAGGCATTGAGCTCTGACACCGCGGGATGGTCGGCGGCGTTGTTCCTCGGTCATCCATAGTCGAGTTTGAGGCAAAGAGAGCGCCCAGGAGATCGGCTTTCTCTTTCGCCGTATGGACCAGAATGTCATTTTCTGTGCGTAGCGGTGGAAGCGATGGCCGGCTAAAGTTTCCAAGCGCAGCCTTTGAGAGGGCCCAAAACTGTCGAGTTCCGGACGGATAGCTCTCAAGCTTCTCGCCGATTTTAGCGATGTGCTCGGACCTTGCTCTGGCAATTTGCCACTTAAAGTACCTAGAGGCACGGTTGTACTTTCTTTTTAAATTTTTCACCTTCGGATCCTTAGTGGCAAGTGCCTTGGCCCAGATTCGATATGCCTCGCGCTTGCCAGAAGCTGCAAGTTTGCAAGACGTATCAAACCAAGGCTGTGACTTGCCACCGATTGGCACTACAGAGATGCTACTATATAACAATTTAAAATATGTAAATATACAATATGAAGCGTAATAGTATAAAATAGAAAACTATGCTGAAAAATGACATTGAACTAACCAATCCAACACATATTTGTTGTAAATATGTATTTTCTATATTGGCATAGGTACTAATTCAAATTTAGAAAGAAAATTCTTTTCATCAGCTTCATGCCGTATTTATTGCGTACATGGCAGACAAGGCAGAGGGAGCTTGCGAATCTAGTGTTAAGACACTCTTCTGACAAACTATTTTTCTAAGACACTATTCTGCTTTCCGCCAAATTTAAGGTTTTGAGTGGCTGAGATCAAAGCTGCACTTAATCTTGTTAGCACAGTGAGAAAATTAAGGTATGAAATATTTCATTTCTCGAGTGGGAATCAATCTTTAACGTTTACAGACACCACACCATTGGGCACTTGCGCCACGCCGAGGTTGTGGGTTCATCCCCACTCAAAGAAATGAAAGATTTAATATTTTCAAATGAAATATTTAATTTTAAATGAAACACTTTTAACCGGATTGATGGCGTATATTGAATGGTAAACATTTTTGGGAAACCCGACCTTTCGAACACTATACAGTAGTCCGTGGAGACGGGTCTACCCGTGACCATTTTGCTCTGGTAACAAGACAAAGCGCGGTGTTGAGTTCCGCCACTCAACACGCAATGCCTCAAATTTGGCAGAAAGTGGGGAACAGAGTGTCTTAACATTCGGTTCTAAGTTCCCTCTGCCTACCCTGCCCTATGCAGAATACAGCGTGAAGCTGAATAATATTACTTATATTTTATAAATAGCACACAATTTAGAAATTAAGTGAAATCTGTAACAAAAGTATACTCAAGTGATTGATTGAAATAAAACATGGCGTACAATTCTTTAATTTACTAATTGAAGAATTGTACGACATGTTTTTTGTTTATTTATAGTTATTACTGAAATATTTCCAAGACTAAAATAATAGTATGAATACGGACAATCGTTGCCAAGAAATTTAACCTTAACTGTATTTGATCAATGACAGCGACAACGACATCAATGGATACAATTAAATACTAACCTATTCCAACGTAATTCGTCTAAATTTCGCGACAGACGCTTAGACAATTGATATTGTCTATTATCTTCTTGACAGTCGCTGTTGACGATATGTGAGCGTAATTCTACATCATAATAAATTAATTGAAATATTATTTAACAATTGATATATTTAACAAGCTCACGTCCGCACTATCTATCTATACTAATATATTGAAAACCGTCCTTTTGACCTCCTTCGTTAACAACATTTCACTCGCTTTAACTTATTAAGTATTGACCTACACGGATCTACTAAACACTTACAGCTATTGGATTTTTTTTATTAACATTAAAAAAATATTTTTTGAAATTATATATTTTTTTAGATGTTAGTCAGTTATAAACAAAAAAATATAAAAGTCATACCGCCTATTCATTGGTAAATGCAGGACAGTCTGTGCTATGTAGCTACAATATTTATTTGGTCAAAATTTAAGGGCAACCACGCGTTGATTACACATATTACATAGTAAATAATAAAAGACAATATATATTACTGAGGCCTGTCGTGGCGAAGCGGCACAAGAGTGTGACTGTAACCGACAGGTTCTGGGTTCGATCCCCAGTCGAGGAAATGAAATATTTAATATTTTCAATTTAAATATTTAATGTTTCATTTCTTCGCTCTGGTAATAAGGCAAAGTGCGGCGTTGAGTTCCGCCACTCAACACGCAATGCCTCAAATTCGGCGGAAAGTGGGGAACGGAAGTGGAACGGAGTGTCATAACACTAGGTTTCACTTCCGTTCCCTCTGCCTACCCTGCCTAATGCGGGATACAGCGTGAAGCTGAAAAAAAAAAAGAAAAACAATATATATTACCTAATTGGCAGAGGCAATTTGGGAACCTAGTGTTAAGACATTCCAGTCCGCTGCCCTCTTTCCGGTGAATTTGAGACATTATATGTTGAGTAACGGAACTCAACGCCGTGCCTTGCTTTAATGTCAGATCGAAAAAAATGAAAATATTAAATATTTTGATTCTTTGAGTAGAGATCGAACCCAGAACCTGTCCTTTACATTTCATCACACTCTTATGCTTTTGCGCCACGATAGGCCTCAATTTAATGATTGTTAATAAAATGATAAATAAGTTTGCATAATTTTTACTATGTTTTAAAGTGTTATTCCACACTTAGGACAGAAAATACTAAACTTAAATTTAAAAAGCGTATAAAAATTTTGAACGAAGCAGGATCAAAAAATTTTTATACGCTTTTTAAATTTAAGTTTAGTATTTTCTGTCCTAAGTGTGGAATAACACTTTAAAACATAGTAAAAATATTAAAGTAAATAGTATTCTCTCTTGCCAAACGATAATTCTTATGAGTTGTCTTTGGGTAGCGGAAATTTGTAAAAATCTCCCTACAGAGATGCTAACAACAAAAATAAGTTGTAACAAGCGTATAAGAATTTCGACGGAGCTCGGTGAGAACGAATGGCTTAGTGGTCAGAGCGCTGGAACGGTATTCCAGAGGCGCGGGTTCAAATCCTGCTTCGTTCAAAATTTTTATACGCTTTTTAAATTTAAGTTTAGTATAATTTAAATAACTTTCATTAGCAGTTTGTTACATTAACAGTAAGTATAAAATCACAACCTTTGAAGTTCATTTAATTAACGAACTTTTTCATGTCAGTCATTTACATGTTGTTGATGAAAGAAAATTAACGTTATAAATTTTTAAACCTAGACTCTAGCATAATTTGGCTATCTAAGGCGAAGTCTGAATGAAGATTGGTTGCTCAATGTTCAATATTCAAATGGGGATGAGAATAAATGACCCGATCCCACACACATATTCAAATAGATGTCTGTTTTGTAAAAAATGTATTGTGCAAAGACGTTGAACGCAATAACATCTCAACCTGAATACAGAGTAGATAGAGACAGAACATCAGAAAATTCCTCACCTTGATCATTATTTTCTTATAAGACTGTTAAAATCAAGCTTAAAACAGTCATATGTTTTCTTCTCAATATGTAGATTGACACTTTAAAACTTTAAAAATATATTTCCTACTGTTTTCGTTCTAAATATTATAGGAAGTTTTAACTACCAATTAACTATTGCTACTTTTTTTTTTTTTCAAACAGATGTCTGTTTTGTAAAAAATGTATTGTGAAAAGACGTTGAACGCAATAACATCTCAACCTGAATACAGAGTAGATAGAGACAGAACATCAGAAAATTCCTCACCTTGGTCATTATTTTCTTATAAGGCTGTTAAAATCAAGCTTAAAACAGTCATATGTTTTCTTCCCAATATGTAGATTGACACTTTAAAAATAAAAAAAAAAAATTCTACGTTTCTTTTCACCATCCGACCTCTTTACGTTGAATATATGAAACAGAGAACGTAGTAACTTTTTCTAAATACTCTGTACCCTTTTTTTTAAATCTACCGTCATTATGCCAATAAAGTAGGTACTTACAAGTATTATTATAATTTATATAATTTACACACCTGTACAATCTTTGAAAACATTGCAATTCGCTGTAATACCTAACAAGAAATTAATTACACACCATATTTTAGATGTGTTTGTCTTTCTATTAGCCTGCTGTGTCTCTGTGTGAGTGGCAAATATTTGCTGAACGTGATCCTACTTCCAAGGGAAGATTTACGAGTATCACATACTAATGTACCTGCTTCATGAGGAATACGCTCCAGTGAACTTTATAATTTGTCATTGTTGTTCAAATGACTACTTCTACTATTCATTATACTATAACATAAATTATATTTAAATACTGCCTTGTACACTTTCTTATATAATTTATATTTTATAATATAATTCATATTTTTGGAACGAAGTTCGTTATTGCGCGTTACAGAGGAGACGGAAAAAATTCAGACGAAAAGTTGTTACGAATCTTTTCACTATAGTTGTAAGCCGTGCGGCGTCTCTGTCTGTCTCTCTCTTATAGAAAGCAAACCAATTATTTTCATATCGTATTTCTATTTCGTATAGTTATTAAAAGTTAAAGAAATATAACTTTATTACAATTTCATCACAAAATAATCGAAAGGAACTTCATCCATTCGGGTGTAACTTGATACCTCTGATTTAATTAATGTAAAATATTTTTAACCGGTGTTTTTAATGATCTTTATAACATTTTCACGTTCCAACTGTAGTTTATTTTAACTGAAGTTGAGATTTGTAGTAATTTTGCTCACCCCAACTTAAAACATTAAATTAAACTTAAAGTAATGCTATTTTAAAAAGGAATCATATATTTTCTACATTTTTAAAGTTCTAATTGAGGCCTGTCGTGGCGGAGGAGTACAAGCGTACGACTGTGAATGCGACAGGTTGTGGGTTCGTTATCCACTCAAGGCAATTAAATAATTAATATTTTAATTTTCTTTGCTGTAGTAACAAAGTAAAATACAGCATTGAGTCCCGCAATACAACACGCGAAGTCTAGAATGTGGAGAAAAGTGGGCAACGGAATTGTATTATTTAAAAACGGACTGTTTTAAACCTTCGATCAACAATTAATAGTTGATCGAAGGTTTTAACGGAAGATTTTTACATTGTGGTTGTGTGGGATACAGTGTGAAGTTGAAAGTAGTGAAGATTATTTAATAGTGAAGATATTATAGTATCTTTATAAGACACCTATGATACAGAATTCATTTTTAGTCTTATATGATATTTTTTTTAGTTTTATTAGGCTGGTCCTATAAAATAATTATAAAAACTACATACTACTATAACTACAAGAAATATAAGTAACAAAAGTAAATTAACGAAAAAATAATATAAAAATCAATCAAAATGAACAATTACTTTACCTTATTCAGAGTTTAACAGAAATTAAAACATTTTAATAAAAATATTCATTCTTTTTACGGTTCGATTAAGATTATTTAAAAAAAGTGAATATTCAACTGTGAAACGATATTAGAACATTTGCAGTCGCCGCGGGTTAAAAAAAGACAAGCGCATGTCTCAAAGGTATTCTGGAATACGATTGTAAAACATATTTTATTCATATCCAGTCCCAGAAAAGGAACTTCTAAGATATTTTTTAAATGAAAACAATATCGAATCGGTTAAAAGAGAATATGAACTCTGAAAGATTGCATAACAAGTATATTTTTAACTACATTATGTATTTTAAAATGTAGTGATTGCGACAGTGTCTAACAGCAATAGAGTATATTAATGGGTTCGTTCTTCAGATACACTTGAGGAAAAAAAATATTATGATATTTCCAGTGTAACTTGTACAAATGTGATTTTCAGTATCACCAGTCAGCATACTGTCTTCATTTCAGGCATAAAGCGGAGAATGGAGTGTCCTAATTCTAGTTTTTCTCAGCCTACGCTTTTAAGATGTATATATTTCACAGAGAAAAAAGCATAAAATTTTTAAACATTTTGTAATTAAGTGTTTTTTTCTTTCCTAAGTTTATTAACTCTTTACAGCTATTAAAAGGTTCTAACCTACTATTTTTTTTTATTTGTCCGCCGATTACTCCGTTATTGTTCACCAAAATAGAAAACCTTTTTTAAATTTGAAACAGTGACCTTTTTATTAGTCCAATTATCATCAAATCAGGATCTGGATATGAAAAGCAAGGGAATAGCCTCAATTGTCATAGGCACGTACTTTGTGTTTCTTATAATAACCATAAATTTCTTTCTTGTAGTCATTATGACATTACAGAGTTATAAAATTTTGCAACGTTTTTACGAGTTGGTAAGTATCATACCATAGAAAAAACGATCACAAACTTATGTTTGTATTTAATTTCATATAAAATAAGTGCAAATGCCAACAAATTCAACTAAACCCCTTGGTGAGTGCTTCCAATTCACCCTTAATTATTTTTTTTAAGATGACAAAACTGCCGAATACTTATCATATTTTTCATACATTTTGTACAAGGGCTCGTTAGCTCAGCGGTTAGAGCACCCATCTGACCTGTTAGTAGTGGCGGTCGGGGGTTCGAATCCCTCACGAGCCTGTTACCTTTTAATATTCTTTTTTTGTACTTTTTATTATTACTATTTTTTTATATTTAATATTTTGTCAAATTCTTCCTAGACTCGATTCTTGTTACAACTCCATTTTTTAGTAACGCGTCAGAGTATTCACAAGTGTAGTAAGTGACTAGGCTAGGGACATTTGTGATTTATGATTCCATTATTTTACACCAGAATATCTTTTAAAAATAAGGAAATGCTTACCACTTTTTCCCAAAACTATTAATAGAATATTTTACACCTGCGTCTTCGCGAAATTTTACAATATATTATTTCAATACTATGAATATATAAAATCAATATATTTAGATGAACTTAAGATTGTCTTATTAAAAAGTATTTACATAATATATCTGTCCGTCTGTATATCATACATACCTAGTACTTGATTTCTATCATTAGGTATTTAGAAAGCCTCGATTTGAGTGGCTTGAATGACAGACACTTCGAACTTGTTCATCAGCGATTCCAACTCGCACTTGGCCCTGTTTTATTTCTTCTGAACAAATAATTATAAACATTGTTTATAAGAAATTAATTATTTAATTATTTCAAATTAAATATTTGATATTCTAATTTCTTCGCTCTGGTAACAACGCAAAGCGTGGCATTGACTCCCGCTGCTTAACTGGTACTGTGGCCTCAACTTCGCCGGAAGGTGGGGAACGGAACGATGTGTCTTAACCCGAGAATCCGAAATTTCCTCTGCCTACACTGCTATGTCCAATACAGTGTGAAGCTGAAAAAAAATTGATTTAGCTCATTTTACATAATTGTGAAATTTATAAAATAAATATAAGTACAATATAATATATTGCAAATACATTATAATAGTGGTAGTTAGGGGTTAAAGTCCTTCAAGACTAGGTATTATTTATTATAGATTTTGTTTCTGCAATACCTTTTGCTGTTCCCTATAGTATGGATCGTCATTGGAAAATATAAAAAAATAATAAATATAAGAAAAATATATATTTTCATTATATTGAATATTAATTTTTAAAAGCAATTTATAGATAAAAATAGACAAATTATAGATTTCCAGAAATTTACCTCCACCGTAACTAATTTATCCACAAATATTTATATACTCATATTTTATTTAATTTAAAATAATGTTTTTCACGATATGGCAGTAGTACGTGAAGTTGAGTATTTATTATATATCATGCTCTATTTTAATTCGCAAGGTAAAGAACGGTAAAGAAATATTTAATTATAAAAATTATACAATAACAAAGCTATACAAAAACCAATTAAAGGCTTGTCAACATAAATAACATAATAGTAGACAGTTAAAAACTGCTGCTGAGAAATAAAATTGATTAACCAAATTATAAGCACAACTATATAGGTCGACACGCCATGCCCGAATTCGGGCCAAGATAACTTGGGAACCTAGTGTTATGATACTCCATTCTGCTTACCACTTTCTGCCAAATTCCAGGCATTGTGTTCTGAGTGGCTTAGCTAAATGCCAGACTTTGCCTTTTTGACAGAGCGAATGAAAATATTAAATATGTATTGATAGGATCAAACCCACAACCTGTCATGTTCACAGCCACACTTTAGTGCCCCTGCCCTACGACAGGTCTCAATTTTATACTGGATATTACATATTTTATGATACTATTCATCAAAATGTATCGTGTAAGTATTAAATGGAACCTGTAACTGCAGGATACATGGATAAATTATTCCTACTATCATATTTTGAATATCGAATGCTACCGGGAAATTGCAACACAACTGTATTAGATATCGACATCAATGAGATTTGACTACAATTAAATACGAGTACGTTAGATGTCTGAATTTTGCGGAATTATTAGACAATGGACGCTGTCAATTCACTGTATCTTTGAAGCTGTTACTTCGGAATTGGGAATTAAATATATTACAGGATATCTATTTCGTCGGGTTTCCGAAAATGCTTATTTTAGTTCTAATTAATATAGAAATTAAAATCAAAGCAACATTTTTTATACCAAACATGACCTTATATCAACACATACCGTTCTTATTTTCTCACTCAATTTAAAACATGTTTGTCTTATCCATAGTGAGAACAATACAATCCATACTTACATTAACTCTATTTTTAAAAAAATATTAATTCTTCTCACGATCCGATTGCTATTTTCTTAATATTCAACTGTAAAACAATATTAGAATATTTGCAGTCGCCGCGGGGTAAAGACAAGCTCATATCACAAAGGTATCTTGCATCTTGGAACACGACTTTAAAACGTGTTTTATTTGTACCCAGTCCTAGTAAAGTATTTTCTAAGAAATTTTAAAATGAAAAATTATCGAGTCCATTTAAAGAGAATATGAACTGTGAAAGATTGTATAAAAACTACATACATTTTTAAATACATATTGTATTTCAACATATATTTACTTCGGCAGTGTCTGAAAGAATTGGGGTATAGCAATGGGTTTGATCTTCAGTTGAGTCGAAATTGTATTATAATAATTCCAGTGCATATTGTACAAATGTGATTTTGAATCTCCCCACTCAATATACATTGTGTTGTATTTGGGCGTAAGGCGGAATGGTGTGTCTTAACACGATCTTTTTTAACTTTCTAGTTATGATGTATATGATCATATAAAGCTATAATTATAAATTAAAAGTTTTTTGAGAAAAGATCTGATACTTCAAACTGTTAGACCAACTTTACCAAACGGCTAAAAAAATGGCCCATCTGAGCTACAATGCCAAAAGGAGATAGTTAAACATAAACATTGACGTAAGACTTATAATGTTCCCCTTTTTGCGTCGAGGGCCGTAGGTTAAAAGAATTCATAGTAATATTAGAGATACAAACACGCTTATCTCATAATTATGACTAGCCATTTATAAATTAGTCCAGTATTTTTGTTTGTTGTGAACAGACTTTAATAATTAAGGTAAGTTTTATATATGACAGAGAAAATAAGCACAAAGCTCGTTGAAACTAATTAGATCATCTGAGCCTCTGAGCTGATATAAAAGCGGTATTTCCTTTATACTAGCGGTTGAAAGAATTCAATTACATAATACTGAGGAGATTAAAAAGGCTACACGACTCTAATAAGACCCTCAGGGGATAAAATAGCAGCAAACTATTTAATAATCAAGATTCTGTATGAAATAAATTATATTATAACTAAAAATATGATTGTTTTTGATTATAATTATAAAGTACTTATTCTCATACTAGTAAACAATAGAAAGAAGAATAAATAATCCTATTATATAATACATTTATATATATGCATATAAGTATGTAATATAAAAGATTCAATAATAATAACTGAAAAAAATTTGCTTCTTAAGGAAAAAAGTCACGTCACGTCGCACAAACACGAAGATTTACCTACGTGGAAAAGAATTCAAATCAATTCTGCACTGCGCCTTTTTAGTCTTTCATTTCATAACTTTCCTTCTACAAATTTATGAAGACGCTTTAACAACATTTAGATAAAATCAAATTATTAATCTGTTTTCGTATTTACTTTAAAAAATTATACTGATTTATTTTACAGCAACTAGTGTGGTAAAATTTCAGTAGACAATGTTAAAGTACAGTATAAGAACATTCTTAACTACGAAAATTTATAACATAAATTTTTATACGCCTGAAAAACTCAATAAAATTTAAGGTCAAACAAGTACAATAATTTGCAGAAGGACTGATGTCCCACTCGCCTCCGTTATTACCTTTTCCCAATATCTACGAAGACGGTGTAAATGCGAAAGAGCTACAATAAATTGCTTGTATTGGAAGTGCCGGCTGGTAGTAATGTGCGTAACCGCAAAATATCGACTTCTCGAGGTGAAAATGTCTAATAGTTTATACTTGAGTACTATAATTTATTTGTAAATCTGATTACCACTCGTGTGAGTATTTATTCGTTCTCTCGCTTTGATAGGAAATGCAGCGTTGAGTTCCGCCACTAGTCTCAACAATTTGGCGAAGTTTGGAAACCTGTGTCTCGTAGTACTAGGTCTCCTGAACCTGCCCTGTTATATTATTTAATTTATAACAGGAAACTTAAATATAGTATGTAGATTGGAGGTACATTTTAAACATACATTTAAAAAATAACATTCTTTAATGAGCAGACTGAGTTGAAAGCTCGCCATATTTCATTAAAAAGTAGCCTTAAGAGCTTACTGCAAGCATATTTTGTTCCTGTGAATAGTAGAAAATTTAAAGTTTATATGAAGAAATAAGCAAGTTTTCTTAAATATTTTTTTCACTTAAAAATAAATATAAAAATAAATATATTTTCTGTTTCTGTCGACATCAACAGCTCTTAAGCACCTTACTTTTCTGATTTCAAAAAAAATATATAGCGATAGCTATTTGCTTTGATTTAATTTGTTGCCTGGTATTTTCTAATTTCGTTTCTTTTATATTTTTCTAAAACAAACTCTATAAATGGATCAAAATTTCAAACTAACTAGTGTAACCAATGTTTGTAATAAGCAAGTAGGTAGTTTGCTGATCTAAAGCAAATTGTAATACTGTGGTAATAACCTTAAATACAATCGTATGCAGTATTCAAGTCGCACAGCAATACAAACCAAGTGGAGCTACTATAACAGTTATTACGCGTGCTCAGTGCTCTTAGCTGGAATAGCCTGATAAGTGATTATAGTTCATAAACTGCTTACTACGTAATTCATTTTGGTCAATTCTTTGCATTCTGAAATGAAAAGTTAAGCTTTTTCTCTCTCTTTTTTTTCTCTCTCTTCTCTCAGCTTCACGCTGTATCCCGCACGAAGTAGGATAAGCAGAGGGAACCCGGGAACCTAGTGTTAATACACTCCGTTCCACCTCCGTTGCCCACTTTCCACCGCCGCGCTTTGCCAGAACGAAGAAATGAAATATTAAATATTTAAATTGAAAATATTAAATATTTCATTTTCTCGACTGGGGATCGAACCCAGAACCTGTCGTTTACAGTCACACTCTTGTGCCGCTGCGCCACGCCAGGCCTCAAGTTAAGCTTTTTATGTAAAGTTTATCAAACAAGTAATAAAATTCATACGTCAATTTGTTCTAAAAATTTATTTGTAATTACACATTTTCGTATTTTTACACAATATTTGTAAAATAATCTAAGCTTTATATTTATCTTTAGGCTTGTGAATTTAATTAACCAATATTTAAATTAACCAAATTCTGCGATAACCGATACTTTAGATGAAGATATACAAAAGCTTTGAGAGAAGAGTTCAAAGAAATCGTTTGAAGTTGTTTCTAAAACAAAGGGCTCAAGGGATTTCATATATCTACGAGATATATAATAAGCAAAGTATATGGTTTATAGTTATGAAATTTAATAAAAATTAACTTACATGCCTAATAAATACAGGGTTGTAATATATTGTAACAAGAAAATCAACAAAAAATTCTTTATACCTAAAATTTGTTAGGTTGAAAGCGTTAATCTGTAAACTACTAGTTCGAATGAACTTTTAAAAATAGAAATAGAAATGTAGACTTAAACAACATTATCATTCTAACGCAATCGGTTAAAATAGTCTCATGTTAGCAAAATATTCAACAATAAATTTAATAAACTAAGTATATGAAATAATAAAATCAAAAGCAAAAATCCTTAGATTGAATATTGTTATGATAATTCACTTCAGTGGGCCCGACAGGCTCAGCTGATTGCAAATTGTATGCGACTCCGCCTGATTCGAATGGATAAATTGATCTGAAGATTTTATTTTTGAAATTTACATTGTTTGCTTACTTAATAAATTTTAATCATAAAAATTTTCCGTATTTCACGAATCAGGTACTTCATTTCATATAATATCAAAGTTTTGTAATGATGTTCGGTCGTGAGGCAGTAGCACAAGGTGATGTGGGTTCGATATTTAAACGAGTCGAACGAACGTGAAATTGAGTCCTTTCACTAAGCGTACAATGCCTGAAGAATTCGAAGGACAGATGGAAATGGGAAAAATCTTAAAGGCAAAGAGTATCTTAACACTAGGCTCCCAAGTACAGCGTAAAGTTAAAAAACGTTATTAAAACTTAATACAATAAACAATATGACAAACATAACGCTTCTAGAAAAAGATAATGAAAACATTTTTTAACTTATAAAGAAATTTTGGCAAAGTGCTCATAGAAGAATCTCGCTTTGAGCTGCAAGAGTGATATTTATAAAATTAAACTAAGAACCACCGCTATGGACAAGGGATTATAATTAACAAAAACTACACTTAAATTGGTCATTCCAGGTGACACAATGTAACAGACAAACATACAGTAAAGACACATGGACAAACACACACCCAGGAGTCACTCAAACAAACTTATGATACTCCTGTTTTTACGTTGAAAGTTAAAAATATATCCTGTTGTAAAAAAACTATTAAAAATACACTTTAAGTATATATAAGGATATTAGAAGATTAGTAACGAAGCTTTTAGAATCTAAAAAATATATCAAATTGCACCAAGAAGACTATAACAGTTATTGAAAATTTATTTCCGATATTTTAAATTTATAGGTATATATTATTTTTCAACAAAACGCTAAAGTGTCAGTCAAAAATGTAACACATTTTTTTTCTAAGATAGAATTATTCAAGGATAAAATATCTTGAATTATTATAATTTTACAAAGCCACGATTCACGTTTACTGTCGCCCCGGGGCTAGAGACAAGCGGTTGTCATATGAAGCTATCTAACAGACTGGGAACAAGGATTCAAAAGAATTATTTTATGTATTCATGTCTCATACTACTACGTTTTTTTTATTATTATAAAAAACTTTTCGACTTGTTATTAAAAATACATAATCCCGAAATATGCAATTAAATATTCGTTAGGATTTTTTAATTTCCGGAGTATTTAATATATTTTTAATAAACTTCTAGTACAATTATCCACTTTAAAATAATTAATGCATCATCGGTTATTTCAGTTGATATTAATTAAAATAAGTTTATTACATATGTATATTGAAAATGTTAATAATTAAAATTGACACCTGTGATGCAGGAAAACAAACGCACTCGACGAAATTAAATACTAAATATTTTCAAATTGAATATTGAATATCTTCATTTCTTTGCTCTAGTAACAAGGCTATGCTTTGTTACTAGAGCGCGGCGCGGCGCTGCCTTCCGCCACTCAACACACAATACCTCAAATTCGGCGGAAAATAGGAAAAATTACGGAGTGTCTTCCGTGTTAAAAATGTGCGGGATATAGAGTGAGACTGAAAAAAAAATAAATTTCTTTAGTTGTGACGCTTTAGACGCTTTAGCGACCCTAACCTATTTATCTATCTAGACATGCAGAAAGTTGTAGCTGCTGCTTGCTAGATTGTCTAGAAGATATTAGGGAAAAAAAGAAAAAAAAAATAGAAAAAGAAATGAGAAGTGTCACGGGACACTCGAATGGAACGAAGTTCCTTTCTATTGATTAGTGAAGGATTGTTATAATATATATATATATATATATATATATATATATATATATATATATATATATATATATATATATATATATATATATATATATATGTATATATATATATATATATATATATATATATATATATATATATATATATATATATATATATATATATATATATATATATATATATATATATATATATATATAAATTAGGCTAACTCGTAGTAAAAACTGTAATTATTATTTTATCATTGTTATTATTTTTTATTAATTTATTATCTATTATGTACAAAAAACTTGTAAAACAAAAATAATCGTCGCGACAAAGCAAAAGCTAATTTTTCTGTCTCTCTCTCTCATAGAAAGCAAAGCTTTCTGAGAGACAGAGAAACATGCGCACGCCACACGGCTTACTACACTATAGCAAAAAGTGTCGTTACGACTTTTCGTTAGAATTTTTTACCACGCGCGATAAGGAACTTTGTTCCAAAAAAAGCAAATCATTGGTAGCATTGTCCATGTATTAGAACTCATAGCAATGATTTTTATTTTTTTTTCTGTTTTCAAATCGCAAAACCGGTGTAGGTGATTACATGCATGCATTTATTGTAATTTGGAAAATTTTTCTTAGCTAGGTTGAAATTTAAATTTTTCGGGTTTTCCTTTTAAAATAATAACGTTATTAGGATATGTCTTAATAATGAATTAATAAACGAGCAAAGCCGCGATCGTGTCGCAAGTAATCAATAAAACTGAAATAAATATAGTAATATTTTTTTTTATGTAATGAAAAACTCTAATCAGTAGGTCTGCAGGAAGTAATCTTATAGGTTTTGTGTACGCGGCAAATTTTCAACCCTGTTCTCCAAGGAACCGTAAACCTGAATATTTATTTATTAATTTCAGCTCGATACTTTCACACTTTGTCAAGATCTGGCAAACCGACAGACGGACAACAAATTAATCATAAAAGAATTCCGTCTTTTTTTTTTCATTTTTGTGTATTAAATCCTAAAATGAATCTGATTTCAACTTATTACTAAAAGAATTAATAT
The DNA here is from genome assembly GCA_019049475.1 of Eueides isabella. Taxonomy (NCBI): domain Eukaryota; kingdom Metazoa; phylum Arthropoda; class Insecta; order Lepidoptera; family Nymphalidae; genus Eueides; species Eueides isabella. The sequence goes on from CM032390.1 coordinate 6,023,142, forward strand.
TCAAAAACGCTTATCCATTATTCATTTTTATACTCAAGCAAATGCTATTAAACATTAGTATGACTTAAAATATAATTCTCCTCCATAAATATTTGTATATAAAAATAGAGATATATATAAATATTTTTTTTGTATCTTTTCTTTTTTAATTGTATTTTTATAACGAACAAATAATTTAAAATATTTGCGGTGATAAGTAAAAAGCTTAAATTATAAGACGATGTTCTTCTATGCGGTAATTATTTAATTATAGCTGAAAACTTTGCCATATCCAATTTTGAATAACAAGCAATTCTTAATGGATCTTTGCAGTTAATCCATCAGCCGAAAAATCTTTTTATCCGTCATATTCTTGAAAATTTGAAAGACGGCTTCCAAACATTTCGCCTCTTTTAATCTTCTTTGCTGTGAGCTATTATGTATTCTATTTTAGTAGCAGTAAGGTTCTTTTTCTCGAAAGGAAAATGAGGGTGGCGGTACCACTTAGCGGGTGTTCTCAGTCGGTAATTGCTGTTAAATCTCGATAGCTCCTCAACTTCCTCGGGTGTAAGTGAAAAGTCCATAATATCGATGTTCTGCTTGACTCGCTTCTTGTTAGTAGACCGTAGTATGGCAACTAAATTACGATCTAGCTGCGAAAATAGTGTATATATTCAGAGCAATATCCGATAAATATATCTATTGAAATTTAAAAAAAAAACTTAAAGATAATAATATTCTAAAAATATACCTAAAATTATTTTATATAATACATACATATAGCAGCAATATTATTGATTTTCATTAAATAATATTGAAGTTGTCTGCCATTATACTTGATAAAGTAAAAATACAGAAGTAATAAAGTGCCACAAAGTGCCATAACTTTCTATGTTTATTAGCAAAAAACCTAATTTTGATATTGAACATAAACGCGTAGTTCTAAAAAAAATCTTTTACTTCACTTTTTTGTTTTAAATTAACCATATACTTACTAAATATCTAATTATAATCTGTGGCACAGTCTTATGGTGTTTTTTAACTAATTTTATTAAAATAGGATGATCAGCTCTGGCTGGTGGAGCGTCTTTCTTACGTTCTAGTACCGCACCAAAGAGGGAATATGCCATAATAATAACGTCGTGCATTTTACACCAATTCACCAACTCATCGTTCATTATTGTGAGATTGACCTAGAACATATTTGTATTACATATCCTACACATTGCAGGGTCCCCGAAAATCCCCCATTTTGGGAATCTACTTACAAAAGCTTTCTCCACTTTCCGCCGGTCTTGAAATATTGCTTGTTGAGTGTTGCACACTTAACGCCACGCTTTGCGTAACTGTAGGAATAAAAATATTAAATATTCTATTTCTTAGGAGCTTTGCAGTCGAACACTGCCCCTTGTCATTAAAGGCTTGTCATGTCACAGGGGCACAGCTTCACGGTATTTAGTGCATATGTGCATGTGTCCGCATACATTGTTACGCAGGAAAAAGATAAAGCGTAAAGCTATAATAACATATTAAAGTGCCATTCTTTTATTTAAAGTATTAAAAACAATAGAAGTTCTACAACGCTTAAAAATATCAAAAAAGTCCTATAAGCAGAGGTGAAATATAATTAATTAAAACAATAAATTAAATCTTATTTAATTTTTGGTTTACTTATGTAACAAAGCAATTACGGCCAAGTTGTAACCATATCAAACATTCCACTTCATGGCAAATATGTGAAAAATATTGCCAAAACATAATAAAATGAAAATTCACCGTCTATTAGTACCTCAATTTGTAAGACAGCCGGTTTTATCCGAGCATTAGCCCACAAACTTTGCGTTTGAATTAAGTTGAAATTTGAAACGCCAATCGATCGCGTGAGATTCTGCTCCTTAGCGTCCTCTAAGCCTTCCCAAGTCACCAAGTAATCTGTATTGTTAATCTGGCCATCAGTCTAGATAAATACAAAACACACTGTTAATGGCGGGCACCAGTGACATTATTGAGCCAGGAATTAAAGGTTAATTAAACGATTATTCCTCGTGAATTATTTTTTTATTGGTGCTTGTAGATATTATAGAGTATTACGTGCTATTAATAGGTAGTTAATACTTCTTTTTCTTTTAAAGAAGACATCATTCTCGTCATTTTAGTGACGTTGAATTAATTAATTTCATGAGAATGTATTATTCGTATCCCTGCATATAAATCTATTATAGCTGTTTTGTCACTAAATCCTGTATTATTCCTCAGCTATATGAGTTAATCTGTGAAATAAAAAAAGACGCTTAAAATTTAATATCTGGCTGATAGTATAAATAGAGCTTCTGTATTTTTATATGCGTAATGGATATCACTAGTTCAGCAGCAAAGTATTTCAAAAATATTTCCTATGGCTTTATCGTATTGGTTGCGAGGTGGATTTCAGTTATGAATTTTATTCAATATATGTAATATATATTAAATTATTTATTACTGTACCACATCTGATTTCACATAGAAGAAAATAATGAAAACTAAGTTAAAATCAATAACATGACAAAAATATTTCCTAACCTTATAGATCATATGTAAGCTAAAACACGAACCAAACATGTTCACATTACTTTACCGAAGTTACCTAAGTAACTTAAATTTTAGGAAATTTCCAAATCAAAGTTCACAATATTCGCCTTGAGACAAGCTACATATTGATGATAGATACAACGTAATTGTAATCAAAGGCTTGTCTTACGAAGTTTAATACGCCCGCGTAGAGTTGTTTATCTTTGATGTTGTTCAAACTCAAACGAGATTACTTTTCAATTTAACCTCATAAATAGAATATGAATTAATATGTTAAAGCAAAAGTTCTTTAATTCCTACTTCACCTACTTGTTAATAGAAAATTATTTGTTACCTTGTATCGACTCGACTCACACCGCTCGCCGAAAGTTCTATATCAACTTCATGATAATAATCAAGGTCAACGAGAGAGATATGTTATCAAAATACAAAATTTTGGATATCTTATTAAAATATTACAATTTATTGGATTGATCGAGTATATTGAATATTGTACATTTTGTCCAGGTATACCACGGACTAGTTCGTGGTACGCTAACTGTTCAAAGCATCGGATTTTTAAAAATGTATAAAAATCAGTATACGCAATTAATCTGGTTGAATTAGTTTCATTTAAAATTCAAATATCTTCTTTTATTTGCAATGTGACTTCTCTTTTTTCTGCCAAATTCCATAATTTTGTGACAAGCTTGATTTTCCCAAAGCCTGCTATGTACTACCATTTTCAGCTAGACATAAATTGCCTTGACAGATGGACAGACAGATATTATTTCTTTTTCGTGTAAATGATTAAACCATACATAACCATCACCTGTACTCAGGAACATCTTCACAACGCTTCGGTGACATTAATTCGATACCATCCTTTTCGTATCGAAATAGATTGAACGAGAACATGCAATATAAAACGAAAATGTAGCTAATTTTCCTTTCTGAGAGGAGAAAATCTAATAAGCAAAGTAAGCAAATATACATATACACACTTGTTTTTATTTAGGTACCTTTTTATGTACGGAGATCACTTTTCACCCTATAACATAACACGAACATGATAACAACAATATTTGATTTTACGCATAAGACGTTTCATAAAAAGTAGCGTTACGCTTCTTTGAGGAAAATAAAGGCTTTATGGATGAAACTTAAGCTTTAGGGATTAGGTGTTGCTTTTAAAAGGTATTTTCATGGTACATCCAAGATAACTTTCTTTATATAAAAATGAAGGAAGAGACATCACGTTTAACTGTTTGCACCTATTTTACTTATACAATGTTGATGTTATCGATGCTAAAACAATTTAAATATAAAAACTGTAGTAATAAAAAAATATAGATCATTAAATAAACTTAATTATTGCAGATTACATATAATAAAATTATTATTATAAAAGAATCTCAAATACACAAATATACAAATATTATTATTATTACTTATGATTTATTGCTAGTAATACTTACTAGATATATTAATAGTCAATATTTTGAACATTTACTTTGCTAGTGATGTACACATCACGTCTATCAACGTTGTTGTCCCGAATTTGGTCGTGTAAACCAAGGCCGACCTCATCCTCGACTCGGTACAAGGCTGCAGTGTCGATGTGCTTGTAACCAGCTTCCAGCGTCCATTGTACGACACGCGCTACAGAGTGGTTTACTGGCAACACTCTTGTTCCCTAAATAACGTGAACTATTAATAATGAAGTTATAGTTCAATTTTACATGTAAATTTTAATTGATATTTTTTTTGTCAATTCTATAGCAGATTACATTTTTATTTGTTGTTCAGTATATTCATTTTAGACCGTAATTATCCCGTGACCTTTATTACTATTATATTTAAAAAATAAAAAAAATATCTATATTATTATAATTATGTTACTTATACTGAATAAGCAAAAGCTTGGGGTGTTTTGATACTAGCATATTTCTGATTACTTTACTTCAAGTATATGCCGCATTAGCGGGAAATTTCATCATAAGATTCGTTTCGACGTTCACGCTAGAACATAATAGTATAGTAAAAATCTCTGTAACATTTACATTTTAAAGAGTATTTAAAATAGTAATTCTACCTTCATGTATAATAAGTAAAGGAAAAAGAAAAATAGAAAATTATTTAGCAAATCTAAAAAATATTAAGAAAACATATTAAGTTGTAACAAGCGTATAATAATTTCTATGTAACTTTATGAGGACGTATGGCTTAGTTGGTAGAAAAGCTTGACAGTTTTCGAGAGGTGCTGGTTCCAATTTCGCTACGTTCAAATTTTTATAAGTTTTTTAAATATAGTATTAAAAAACTCACGTCAGCTAGATGACCCAAGCTGGTCCATAAAGCTATTGCTGGAATCTCGTTACCGTCGTTTAAAATATACTGCTCTGTTTTTGAATTTACCTAGAACACAATTTTGATGGTATTATCTTTTAAATATTATACACCTGAAAAAATATTTGGCGAACACTCTTATTTCAGAAAACACTGGTGCCAATTAAAATATTATTTTTGTATTGGATATTCCATTTATCGCAAAAACCTGTAAGCAATATATATTTTTTTCAGCTTCACACTGTATCCCGCACGAGGCAGGGTAGGCAGAGGGAACCTGGTAACCTAGTGTTAAGACACTCCGTTCCCCAGTTTCCGCCGAATTTGAGGCATTGCGTGTTGAGTGGCGGAACTCAACGCCGCGCTTTGTCCTTTTACCAGAGCGAAGAAATGAAACATTAAATATTTAAATTGAAAAATATTATATATTTCATTTCCTCGACTGGGGATCGAACCCAGAACCTGTCGGTTACAGTCACACTCTTGTGTCGCTGCGCCACGACAGGCCTCAGGCCTTTGTAAGCAATATTTCATCAGATTAACCTGAAAAATAAACAATTTAAATAACATACCAGGAAAACAATAATTAATGAATATATATACAAAGAGCGAAACTTGGAGCAACAACTAATATAATTTAAAGCAAAAATTAAAATCCTATTTTAAAGAAACTAACCTTTTCAAATAAAAATGATAGGCATAACACAAATACGCAAAAACATTTTCTATCCATTTTGACTACTTATCAAATATAAATTGACTATTTAAAGCCAGTTAATTAATTATACATCTGGTTGATGATAAGTACCTAACCTATGGAATTACATACACAAACGTTATCTATTAGAAATTTAAATTTGTTTCTGTATAGTTTTACATTTATAAATAAAATATTATATTTAAGATTAAATCCACTGTTTTTTCGTAGTTATATTACGATTATTTATATAGATTACAACAAAAACGTTTATTCCTTATCAGTTAAGAGTTTTGTATTCTAACATTTAAGCTTAAAGCTGCTTTAAATTCACATCTTCAAATGAACTTAAGATGTAAAATTTTTAATTTTCACTTGAAATTAAAATATTTGCTACTAGACTTTACTCAGCCTCACGCTGTATTCCGCACATGTCAGGGCAGAGGAAACTCGGGAACCTAGTGTTAAGACACTCAGTTCCATTTCCTTTCATCACTTTCCGTTGAATTTGAGGCTTTACGTGTTTAGTGGCGGAATTCAACGCCGCGTTTTGCCCTGTTACCAGAGAGAAAAAATAAAAACATTGAATATTTAATTTGAAAAAAATAAATTATTAATTTCCTCGAGTGTATATCGAACCCACAACCTATTGTTTACAGTCACTACAAGATTTCCATGTAATAATCAACGTGTTATTTGTAGCAGACATGTTATTAATATAATAATAATAATAAAATGCTGTATTTGAAACAACACTATTTAAGAAAAAAATAAAGGAAAAAATTATATACAATTGAAACTTTTCCTCGTATAGAAATGTCATTTTCGCATTGTGATTTAACCAAATGCATTTGTATAGTAGACACCAGCTATTACATTTTACCGCACTATAGAGACTAGCGATTTGTTTTCTCGCAACGCGCCGGACATAATTAGTTGTACACTAATGAGAGCAATTTAAAACAAGCTACCATGTTCTTTACAAACGTCCAGTTGTTTCTTTGTACGTGCTTTTTTATATTGTTGAAACTTTTTTTATACGAAGTATTTTTTATGACAGAATTAAATTATATAATACAACGCTTTGTTGTATTTTAGCACAGATATTTTTTAAATTTTCATTTCACGTTTATTTAACAGTGTAAGTAGCAGTTTGAGAATATCAATCAAAATACTTATGCCAATTTATGCATTTGATATTACTGCACGTACTGTATGTATGTTTATCCACTTCTTTTTCATTATTTATGAATTTATTATAAATGGTATAATTTATGGTAAGCCATGTTACTGGAAATAATATTTAGAAATAAATTTCATATTGGAAAAGAGAAAAAGCAAGGGGATAAAGTTGACCTGGAACATATTATACAAAGAATAAGGAGAATTCTAGACTTGAACAAAAGTTTTCTGCTTCTAAGACCGCCCGATGCACCTACACTATAATAGCGTTGTCAAAACGACTAGTTAACAATGTTACTCCAAATATTGTATTAATATATTACAAATGCAATAAAGAGTATACACAAGCAATGCTTATTAAAAGGTATATAAAAACAAAATAGCGTCTCAAACGGTTTATAAATATTACAAAAGAATTTTATTTTACATTTGCTTAAGCAGTTCACATTAAAATAAATTATAGCATTAACGTATGAAAATCCCAGTCGGGAACTCTTGAACTAACGTGCACGACAACACCAACTACCTGAATAACGAGATCAGACGTCGGCCGACAGCTTTATTTACAGTGTGCCAGGAACTTTTACGCTTGAATTTTTTACTTCATTCATCAGCAATGTTACTGTCACGGAAAAATCTTGATTTTACTATTACAACTGCTGCCATAGTAGGTAGGAAAATAAGAAACAAATATACATCACATCGATATTGTATTTTTATTATAGATTCACGATCACGAGAATCACAACGACATCTAAAAGATCAATTTCTAATCGTTACTAAGCTTGTATTAACATTTACGTACTAAATACATATCTATTTATTGTATATTTTTCGTTGAATTTTGTATATGTAATTGTTAAAATAAGAAAATAAGCTAATTCTTGCACATTAACCGTGCTTATACATAATTAAAAATGTTTTTCATTATTAATAGACAAAAAGAAATAAATTCTAAAATATTTTAACGCAAATAAATAGAATAAGAATTGTGTTTTCTTGTATAGGACACAGCGTGGAGCTGAAAAAATAATTGAAGTAAAAGGATCAAGTTGTACATTATTGTATAATTTACTTTATTGAATAAATATTTTTCTTTAGGTTTTTATTTTTAGACAAATATAAATATTTTCTTAATAAAAAATGTATATTTTTATTATTTTTTCTATTAAATGTATTTCTTAGAACCTCTGACATAATCTTTAAAAGCGTACAAAGATGAAGTTTATCTGATACCTGTAAAGTTAATCCCTAAGAAACGTCTCCGTCGAAATCCTCGGCTAAAATGATTCAAATTACTTTGAAATTAAATATTTACATAATATGAAGACATGTAACTATGAATATATTCGATAATATATTTATAAGGTTAGAATTCTGTTTATTCAATCAAATAGAATTGTTTTACTGCGGATTAGTTTGATACACACTAAGCTGCCCGTAAATTATTTTATGTTATGAGTATTAAGACGTTTTCCTTTCACCTAGGTAATAAATGTTTGAAAATATATTTAAAGTAATAATAATAGGTATAATATGATAGTTTCCAGCACTAAAAGAAAAAAAAAATTTTCTTTATAAATCGCCAATGTAAATGCCCAGGCGTCGACTGTGTATTTTATTATTTAAATATACATTTCATTAAAATATATATTTTGTTTAAAATATATTTTAGCACGAGCTTTAAAGTTTTTATTCGCCTATAAACGTATTCAATGAGGTCGCTTACGCATCCACGATACCTGCCCATTGTGAGATATTAAAAACCGAGCCTCGAGCTATCCTTTTGACCCTTTTTATTAGCAACGTTCACTTGTTCCACGTTATTAAGCTTTGATTGAAAAGGGTTACGATATCAAATTGCTCTTATTTTTCACATAAAACCTATATTTTAATAGCTTTTGAAGATATTTTCTTTATCGACGTGTGGATATTGAATCTGAAATTGGAAAGTTTATTTTGATAGACAGCATTTTTGAATTGTTAATTTATCTTCAAATCTCGATTCTTGATATCAGTCCAAAATAAATAAACTGTATCACTTGCCGTTTGATATTATTACACCATAAAAAAATATTTTTACTTTACAATTTATTTTATTTAAATTGAAAAATTATTCAATTGATAAAAAGAAATATTTAAAAAAATCAAAACTGATTAATCTGTTACAATAGGTACAGGAATAGAGTAGATGCTAAATTCAGCCATTTAATATTGGACACTGCATTCGATTTAGACATCTGACGTTAGGACACAAATCCCGATTTATCGGCTAATATCAGCTCTTAGATGTTAGAGCTTGACAAACTAACGCAAAGTGGTAATATTATCATTTACCAACCTCTTAGGTTCTACGGTCTATTTCTATAAGAAAAAAAATTCAACAAAAACACGCTTAAGTAATGTAAATATGAGTACTATTTTGTCACAGCCAAGTTAATATTAGGCAAAACTTAAAAGTTGAAATATGACTTTAAATATATAAAAAATACTCTATACATCATATTCATTCTATATATTTATACCCTAAATAAACGAGTTCAGAGAGCTATATCTAAAAAGATGTTAACGTCTAAGAAATTTCTTTATAATAAAGCTTTACCAAATTTCATCATACAAGGCTTAAAGATAAGAACGAAAATGTATTCATCTACGTTTCATTTAATTATAACATCGGTAATATCAAAAATATTTTTGTTGTAATAAAATAATAAAGTGAAACGCTGTAACTTATTTATTAAGGCTTCTATTAGAGTCTACTATGTTATAAGCCGTGGGTGTAAGTTCAAATCTAATTTGTTTTTTTTTACTTTCCCAGGTTTGATACGAAAGTTGCTTAGCCTTTTACGACCTTACACAGAATATCAATCTTTGAATTATATATTTAAAGAATTTTTATTTCAGCTTCACGCTGTATTCCTAATATGACAGGGTAGGCAAGGGAACTGAGGAACCTGGTGTTCAAACACACTCTGCTCGGAATTAAGCCTGCAAAAGTAGAATGGCTTTTGCCGAATTTAAGACATTGCGTGTTGTGTGGTGAAACTCAACGCTGCAATGAAAATATTCATACATTTAATATGAAAGCATTTCCTCGAGTGGGAATCGAACCCACAACATGTCGCTTTTACAGTCAGTTTGTCAGTTACACGGTTATACTTCTGCGCCACGACAAGCTATAGGGTTACCAAAATAATAATAACTCTTAGGTACAAGGATTACTTAGTTGGCACAATATTTGACAAACTCGCCGCAGGCTAATAACTATTCTGTTGTGGAATATCAATATTCATGAAAACGTAAAATAATATCTCGATTCATATCGTAGTATAAAACAATAATTATGTTAATTATATAAAATATATGACCAATATTTAATTCATTAGATAGATAAGGTTTTTCTAAATATTATTAGGTAATTAGCCTCTCTTACGATGGTTATAATAATATTGAAACGTATTTATGTTTCATTTCTGAAACTTTTCGCTCTGGAAATAAGGCAAAGCGCGGCATTGAGTTCCGCCACCAAACACTCAATTTCGGCGGAAAGTGGTGAACGGAAGTGCAATGGAGTGTCTTATAGGTTTCCGGGTTCCCTCTGCCTACCCTGCCTCGTGCGAGATACAGCGTGAAGATGACAAAAAAACATATTTACTTACCTTCCCACAGATAGTAGGCAGAGGAAACCTAGTATAAGGACACTATGCTCCAACGCCGCTCTTTGTGTTACTACTAGAACGAGCAAATAAAAACAATCCATTCCTCAGAATAAAAATCGAACCCAACCTAATACATTTACAATCAGAACAAACAATTAATAAAAACTATTAAAACTTCTCAGGAAATTGGAATATCTATCCAAACTAAAGTTACCAAAACCAATCTTTGATATCAGTACCATATCTATATGAACGGAAGCTATAAATTATTACACGAGAACACTTTATGGGTAAGCTCCCAGGAATTGGACTGTTGTTTGAATGTGGGAGTATCGGTCCATGTGAGTATTTTACATAACTAAACTAGCCTCCCGCTACGTACTTTCAAATCGGAGAAGTGGTAATCTATCGCCCCCTAGAGGTAACGATAAATTGGACACATACACTCTAAATCTTTTGTGTAGAAGTACGAATGTATATCAGTTTTGTTTCTATCTAATAAGGATTATTTTCAGTGACGTCTGAATGGAATGATAAATGTTAGTTTTTAGGGTGTGCTGTTCAGTGAAATATATTTCTGTTTGGGTTTTTTGTATAGAAGTATATTTTGCAATTTCCTCATACTATGCTGTTATTATATATATGTGATAAAAATATTATTTTACTGTTTCGTTTAAGCTGTTTTCAGCATTGCCCGCTTGGTCGATACTACTTCATTTCAATCTGATTTACAGTCGTGTTCTTATTTATATTTATTATTATTTTAAAGACAATCTTTATATTAAAAACTAAATCTTCGGGTGATTTAGTAAAATAGTTTTTTGTAGAAATTTTGTCAAACTAATTATTTTATATTGATAGTTAATTTTTATTTAAGAGCTGATTAAATAAAAAAAGACACTAAATGTTAAAGTTTTCTAAAATTTCACACGCATCAAACGCTCCTACAAATATATAAAAATTTAAACCCATTGTTTTTGGTGCTATTACTATTGATAAACAAGTCTAATAGCAATTTTTCTTAAATATCTTCCATATTCATACAGTGTTCAGATACAATTTAATGATGGATGAATTTATACTAACATTATAAAGCGGAACAATTTGTTTGATAAGCACGAGATTATTATTTCGAGAACGATCAATTAAAATATAATAAAATATTGACTTTTTAAAATACCATTTGTGAAAACGAAGTTTCGTACATACTGTCAACCCCAAAAACAATTCCTTAAGAGAAGAATTTCTTATACATTTCACAGAAAGTACGTTCGTCCGTAAAGTAAGTCCGTCTCAAAAAAAATCTCTATGCAAAATTTGATACTCCTAGGCCTTGTAAAATATAGAATTTTTATACAAAACTTCAACCCCAGGAACAACAACTCACAACGTTCTGACTGAAATAACATATACGTGTCAAAAGAAATATCTTAGTACAATTTGAGATGAAATTTCATAAAAATTATGAACCCCAGAAACAACTCCTTAAAGATTGAAACTCCAGTACACAAATTTTAAACTTTTTCTTGTAGTTTTTGAAATTTCGTAATGAGTCAGTGAGACACTTTTCGCTATTATATATATATAATGTTTTAACGTACAAGTTATAACAAATTACTTTTTGCTACAATAATAATTTTATATTAACTTACGCTCATATTAAAATATTGTTTTTCAAAAACTTACATATAATTAGTTTTAATAATTGGAATTCTCTAGGGTTGTAGAGTAAATGAAAGAAAATTTACATAAAAAGAAATTTTATTCACTCATTGTATTTGTAAGACTAGATATTGTTTTCAACTTAGGCAAACTTACTTTAAAAATTTTCATCAAACTTATTAATTATTAGTATAAATAAACCTTTTTATACAGAATTATAAATGGTAGTTATAACAAAAATAAAGCAGCATCACTTCTTTTTACATATCTCCTATACATATATAAATATACACATTTTAATCCTTCTCCTTGGGTACTTTACGAAAATCCAATCACAATTCCCAAACAGCAAGTACAAGAAAACAAGAACAGGATTTTAATTCACAAAATGTACAGCTTTTTCCGTTAAATTTTACGCCGGTCAATTTATCAACCTAGTGTCTGTCCGACGGCCGGGCAATTACTGATGTCGCACTCCATTACCACCGCTGGTAATTACAACGAGTATTGAGGATAGCTCTTAAATCCTATTTGCTCTAGTGTTTCATACTTGATACTAGTATTGTTAGGACTTTGATTGTATTAGTTGGCAGATGATATATGATAGACTTAAATAAGTTTAAAATAGGCTTTTATTAATTTAAAAATATTTTTAATTCCAAATTTGTTATTAAGATTATAATGTAAGTAAATGTAATTAGATAATTCTGTTATTTGTCCGTCCGTAGACGCAACATGTCTCGCTGTAACTGGTCTCATAATGTCTATAGACACTACAGGTTTAGATTTATAAGTAACTGTTATTTTCCCATACTTTTATATATACGATACTACGGGCTCTCCTCTCAACCTCTATCGCCTCATCCACTGCCATAGGCTGTGGTACCTTGCTCCGAAAATTCATCTCTACTTACATAAATATGCTCCATTAACAATACTTATAACCAACATCACTGACAATATTAAATACAAATTGTCTATAGTTTATATAGAACAAATATCTACTTAAAACATATAAAATCGTTTATTTATCTTTTATGTACAAAATAGCCATAACAATCAAAAACCTGTAGTCGTGCAGAGACACAAGCGTGTGGCTGTAAAAGTGACAGGTTGTGGGGTACGATTCACGCTCGAAGAATTGAAGTATTTTACACTTTTATCAAACATTTAATATTTTTTCGTTCTGGTAACAAGGCAAAGAGCGGTGTTAAGTTCCACCTGAGTGGTGGACATGTAATGCTTTAAATTTGGCGGAAAGTAAAGAACGGAACGTAATATCTCACTAGGTTCCCAAATTCTCTTTGCCTACCCTGTCATGTGTGGAATACAATGTAAATAAAAAAAAAAACAAAAAAAGAATAGATAAATTTGTTCTAAACGGCTAACTAGCGATGTCATGTAAAAACAGAGGGAAAACAAAATACATTCACAAGATATCAGTGACCAAGTCTCTGCACGCGTCGAACCTTTTTTATTGCCTACATATCACTCGTTCTGGGTTGTTAAACGTTTGACTGAAACGGGACGCATAGGCAAAATTGCTTTAATATTTTAGAATGTTATTTAGAATCTACTAACTCTAATAATTCTATTTTTAATCATAAATCGGCGGAAAGTGAGAGAAGAAAGAGAGAAACGAAAGTATTTAAATAGTGACTTAACACTAGAATTTCCTCTTACTAACCAATTATGTGTAGCAGATGGACCCTTAAAAAGTGCAATAACAGACCTTGTTGTACTGTAAGTTGTGTTTGTTTTGAATTCGACCTTTATATTTCATTTATATTGATATAAATACCGAATGGGATACTAGTTAATAAGTATTAAAAAAAACCTTTTTACATCTTTATAATCAACTCATGGCTATTACAAGATAAATTAGATTTCTTTACAAAAGTATATTTCTTACATTTCGTTGTTACATTTAAAATTAAATAAAAACATTTGCGTATTTCTTATCATACACCTTCAATAGAAAAATTCTCTTTATCTCATTCAAAATACAATCTCATTCTAAATTAAATACTCGGTATTAAATAAGACAGAAAAGAATATTTAGGGCAGATTTCTTTTGTCATTCCCCACAACACAACACGCCTCTCATCGAACTCTTATAATAGAGCCTTCCAAATAAAATGTTTTTCATAAAACATTGCTTTGATAAATACGTCATTCAATTGTGCGGAAACACAAACAAGGCGTCTCGAAAATAAACAATGCGGAACAAATGAATTGCTTATGTTAGCTGCTATAGTCACTGTGATTTACTTTTTTTTTTATTATGAAATCGTTACAAATTTACTTATTAATCTTAGCAATAAGTAGATTTGAATTTTGTCCATAAGTTGCTAACATAAAGTTAACTATAAAGACGTTATAATATTTAAGATATCATTAAGATGCAACAATTGTAACTGCAAGGATAAAATAATAAAAAGTGGCATATGCAACTGCACCGTAAATTTTATTACTACGCTTGCACTTTGAATAATTGTGCATAAAAATATAAATACAATAACTTCAGAGTTGCTTTATATTCTTAACGGAAAGACAATAAAATTGCACTACAGCAGATTATTATTTTAGCAAACGATTCGATCCTGGCTTGTGTGTTAATTACTTACATTTTTCCAGTCTGAAATACAAATCTCTGAGTTGAGTACCGCCATTGAATGTACAGATCTTAAATTTGGGTGACATAAGTCAAACGGAGAGTTTTGTTACTAGGCCTGCGATAAGCAGTTTAACATTAAAAAAAAATTAAAGTGTATATCCACACTTAGGAAAGAAAAATACTAATTTAGGAAACGTATAAAAATTTAAACGTAGCGGGATTCGAACGCGCGCCTATTCGTAAACCGTCCAAACGCTATACCATCACCAAGAACGTATGCTTGGTTGTCAGAGCTCTTGGACTGTTTCCAAGTGGCGTGGGTTCAAATCTCGCAACGTTCAAAATATTATATGTTTTCTAAATTAATATATTAACTTAATTTAACTGAGCTTCACGCTATATCCCTAGCGGGATAGGCAAAGAGAACGGAGCGCCAAACGCTACGGTCTCGGCATACCCCTTTCGCCTCGTCCACTATCATCAACTTCTTCATACGTGCCCTCCGGGGTGTCCTCGTGCTTTTTACGTGACCTTCCTCCAGTATCGTCGATACTGTGTTTTCAAAGGTCAACCGAGGTCTCCCCTTCCCTCTCTTACCATTCTTTATATATTATTTGTATTTATTTAAAACAAAATTGTAAGTTATTTTGAGTGAAACATACAATTTACATCCCGTCTCACAATATCTAATTTCATATATAATCTTAATGAAATAATTAAATTAACGCAGACGCCTGCCGAGCCTTAATTAAAAATATAATACTCAATTATGGAAGACAATGTTACTAAAATTTATCATAAGAGCTCGTAGAAACAATTCTTATGATTACTTGAATAACAAATTGTTTAATTATAATTCATGGCGCATGTTAATTGGATTAAGAAAGAAATAATGTACAAAACAAGTTGGTAAACATTTATATATTAATCCGTATTACTTGTGTTAATTTAAATGGAATTCGACATAGATGATATAATAATATAGATTATATATAATATAGCTTCATATTTTTTAGCTTTACGTTGTCACACATGGATAAGGAAAACCTATTGTTAAGACACTCTGTTCTCATTATTCTCCCCTGAATTTGAGACGCTACCTGTAGAGAGTTCCAACTCAATACTCCGCATAATCTTCTGGATCAGGGAAATAAACATAATGAATTACCTAGAGTGGGCATCGAAGCCCATCTTCAGTCTAGAGTTCGGCTCTATACTACTGCGTCACGTTAGCCTCTCTTTCAGTTCTTCAATTGTGGCGCGTCGGGCGTGCTAGTTCAAGGCGGAACATGCGCTTTACCAATATCACATTTACCGACGATAAAAAGACCGATACCGGTAAACAAGCAAAAAAACCTATTTTTTAATATTGTAAATACAATAATATCAAAATAACGATAAAATATTGTTTTTTTTATATAGGTATACATTCGTCTTCTTGTACACTCGCACACTATTACGATATACATTTAGATAATAAACAGATGGAGCCTAAAATATCTCCTTGGCTTACAAAACAAATACAAACACAGTATACTGTAAATGAAAAGGTGTTTGTTTGAAGTACGTATATGTACATAGTAGGTGCCAAGCATATTTGATTCATCACTAATTCACAAAGGCAGGGAAAAATCAGCAATGTGTGGATAAACTGAAAGAGAGTTCGTTAGCCTACCTCACTTATGTGAAGCTTTTTTTGGCCTTTTCAGTTTTTCTTTGGTCACTCCCCTATTTTTTACGTTTATTGTTTTTTTTTTATTTATTAGTGCAAATACATTTTGTAAAATTGTTTGTTACTTGTAGCTATTCGACTATGTATTTTTTTTATTTTATTTCTTTTTAGGCATCTCCAGAAACATGTAAGGAAGACAACTAGTGATAAAATCTTACAGCATGTACTTGATCATTTTTTGAAATCTCGTTTCTTTCTGAAAAGCTATGTATTAGTTATCGCAGGAAAACCAAACATAGCGCTACAATTTATAGAATTTCGCTCATTTCACAATGTTTCAAAATGGCTTTATACATTTATTTAATACAGTTTTCTCTCTATATACCATCGATTAAGCATTGTCTACAGATTACAAACTATCTCAATCGACCACGGTAGCACGAAGACAATGCAACATAGGACTCCGTCTATATTGTTTCCGGTAAAGCCTAGCCTTTACAAACACTTCCTAAAATATAGAATAAAACCTTCACTTTACCTAGGCCAGAAAAGTTAAATTTATTTTATTTAAACATCTCTTTCCAGAATTTATTTATTCTACACACCTGTGATATATCTACGTGTACATATTTTATGTTCAATTCTCAGAACAATTCATCGTGTTACTTGCAAGAATACCCATGTCTCGTCACATATAACATAAATATTTGGGCTTTATTAAATTGTCTTCCATTACTGTAGGATTCCGAGTGATGTTGCTCTAGATATTAAAAATAGTCTGTATATTTTCACCAAAGCATTTGTATTATTACAGCGATTAAAGACGAAAAACAAAATGGTAGCCTCCACGCGGAATCTAATTTCTTTTCGTTGTTTTGTTTTCATCTTTGTTGTTGTCTTGTTGCGGTTTCTTGATCTTTAGTAGCGTAAAATAAACTTCGCAAAGATTAATAATTTCTGCCGAAATATTTGATATTTAAGACCCTTGAATAAGTTTACCGGAAAATCACATAAAAGCTTTCACAGTCGCATCTTACCAGCTTAGTCGAAACTTGTGAATATTTGGGCAATAAGATTATTTATATTATGAGAAAGGATTAAGCGCAAAATTTATGATAATATCCATTAAAAATAAATATCATCTACGTTTTTAGTATTAAAATTTAGACAGAATAAGGCCACGGTATATTTACGCTTCTACGCTTTCCACGTCAGTTTCGATTTATAATCACACTTTGAAAGCAGAAAGTTTATTCATATTCCTAAACAAATAAATAACACACATCGTTGACACCGGCCCGCAAATATTTATGTATAATCCAAGCTGGCGAAAAAGTAAACAGAAAGGACCCGAGTTCCGACCCGATTTCCGAGTTAATTGGGAACATTAGTCATGCCCGGGTCGCCGCATGACCACTCCGCCCGTTATCATAATATGATTTGTGACACTACTAAAATATATGACCGACAGTATAAATTACATTAAACGACATTTAAAGCTTAGGGACTGATTTAGTCACTTGTGTACAATGAAGTTGTTTTTGAAGAATTTGCTTATATAATTATCACAAACAAAAAAGGGGCATGTCGTGGCGCAGGGGAAAACGCGAGTGACTGTAAACGCGATAGATTACAGATTCGATTCCCACATGAGGAAGTGAATATATTTTAATTTCTTCAAAGCGCGGCGTTGAGTTACACCACTCAACACACAATATTTTAAATTCGGCGAATGTGGGAAACGGAATGTAGTACTATCTTAATATTAGGTTCTCAAATTCCCTTTGCACTATACAGCATGAAGCTTAAAATATGCGAAAAAAAAAATGAGTGGCGAAACTTAACGCCGTGCTCTGCCTTATTATCAGAGCAATATATTAAGTATTTACTTTTGTAGAGTAGGATTGGACGCAGAAATTTAAACTATATTTTATATTTTCTCTAGTAACATTCGGCTTCACCTACATAAATTATAGCCTGTGTTATTCTGACGTGTAAGTTATATTACTGTAAATCCTTTCAGCTGTTTTTACATGAATGTAGAACAACATTCATCCTCAGAAACTTTCACAATTAAAATAGTAGGATTTCCCTAAACGGGATCCCGACTAGAATCATTAAACATGTGACCCGTTACACCACCGATGGCATTATTATTCATTGAATAAATAAAGTTACTTATAACGTGTTTACTATAAGTTGTAAAGATTATAAAAGAAAAGCTTTTAAAAGATTCTTCTTATTAAAAAAGTCAAGCAGACACTTGTCAGTTAAACCTAAGTTCAAATCTCAACAAATGTACTTAAATATTATTTTAGTTATAAAAAGTGAATGGGTAGTTAAAATAATAAAAAATCCAGATATATCATAGATCAGTATGATTTCACGTGTTTATTAATTGGAACAAAAATAAAAATACACGCCATCTACAACTTTTATGTTGAAAACATTACCTATGGAATTCAAGAACTTCGTTGACGAGAGTACTTCATATTATTGACTCTCTTGCATAGATGGCGACATTTTTCTGATAAAACACTGTACACCATTTATCTACAAACGTGTTTTATTTATTTGTTCTTGTGTATTATATATTAAAAAATATATACTTGCTTTCTTTTGATCTATAAGACATCGTCGTGGCCTAAGATAATTTAAGTCTTAAATTTAAGCTCAAAGGTTGTGGGTTCGATAAACACTCGAAGTCTTCGCTCTGGCAACAAGAAAAAGAGAAGCGTAAACATTCGACACACTATTTCAATAACTGTAATATTCAATAATCAGCTTCACGCTGTAACCATTTCCTACTGGTTGAGTGGCGGAAATCAACGACGCGCTTTGCTTTGTAACCAACGCGGAGAAAACATTAAATATTTAATTTGAAAATATTAAAAAAATAATTTCTTCGAGTGAGGATCGAACCCACCACGCTATCGTGCCGCTGTGCCGCTGTGCCGCAACAGGTCCCTGTCCCTCATAAGACTAATTTTTAATATATTTTCCAAGTACCTACAATGATCAGTTACAGATTTATTATACGCATAGATTACTACAAATATTTTTAAATATATCCTATATTGAAATATATTCCTGGAATATTTAAACAAAACAATGCAAATAAAGTCAATATATTTATTTTACAAAAGACCTTTATTATTAACATTCAACTAACGAATCTTTCTCCAAAAACAAATACAACCTCTTCTAAAATAGACATCACAGATAAAATATAGACACAAAGTATTTTGCCACTAAACATTTGAACTTTGAGACACTTATATGAGAACTGCTTAGTAAGACGTGATATTTTATATACATAAAGTGACTCAAAATAATACATATCACATTACCAAATACATAAAAGCGAGTAAAATAAATATTATAAGAAACGAAATAAAAAAAAGGAATTAAAAATAAATATTTTGAATATGCGAATGCTTTTGATTTCAAGGATATTTATATTGGTTGAAAGAGTTTAAATCCTATTTAGTTGAAGTAATATGCCCCTTTAACCAGACTAATAGGACCGATTAAAATATTTAAATTAAATACAGATAACAAACTGTTTTTAAGTTCCTTTTGCAATAAACTTCTTTTGCAATACTCGTATTTATGAAAAATACACATATGTAACAAAAAAAATTGCATCAATGCTTATTTTATTTTGCAGATTTTTTCACTTCTTTATCAAGCAAAAATATCTTTTGACATGAAATTATTAAAAAATAAAATTATTTCAAATGTAGAATGTAATAAATCCATTTTACAAATTTGATATAAAGCAATATTCAAAACACAACGTTCAAATTATAACAAGTCTAACCAAGCACCGGAAAGAACTTTCATATAACATACGGATATGTACAATTTATATTTTTATAATACTATAAATTTGTATATCTTGTGTATTTTCCATTTAGGAAAAGGAAATAGCTTTTAATAATCGTATTATCAAGTCTAATGTGATATTGTATTGAATCATGTTACGATAGTACACGTTTAAACAAGCTAAATTTTACTACAAAATATATAGAAAATAGCCATACTTTTATAAAAAAAAAACTTACATTAATCAAAGTATTGATGGCGAAATAAAACTTGTCTAAAACAATTAAGCCACGATTGATATTCTATACATATACATACATATATACATTATAGATGTAATATTTATATTGTTCAATGATTATTTTGAAATAGCTACGTACAAAATTTCCTAAATAGAAAACACTTATAGTTTTTATAGCACGATAAATAAGGACACGACAAAAGCTTAACAATTTGACACTAAACTACAATGAACGTATGATTAATTTATAAAATACCATATTCAATTTATAAAATGGTTATTTACAGACACTAAAAAAACACAAGAAATAATATTTAAAAAGCAAATATTAAATTATAATAATATTAAATAAGTAAATATTATTATTACTTAATGTTTACTTCTTTAATATCAAAAATATAAAATACAATACTTATAATACTTATGAGTTAGTTTTTAAAGTAAGCAAACACAATTAACAACTGAAAAACTTTTCAAAGTAATATTTGTTCAATATTTTTAATATTTCTTAGTTTTGTTTAAAATAATTTAAAAAATACATAAACACAATAATGACACATACAAATCTGTGTATAAATATAAAATGTAAAAGGTATAATAAATTAAGGTATAATAAATTTCTTATTTAAAAAAAAACACAACATTTTCATTATTCACAAAATATAAAATAATTAAATATGTAGTAGGTATTTTTATACTCAATTAGTTCTTTGATTTGGGCCTGACTGATAGTATTAAGGTATGAAAACAAATAATATTTATAAAAAAATCTTCCTTTGTGCTTATTTCATGGTCTAATATTTTGCATACAAGTTTGCATAACGTTACTTTTACGCTAAAAAAATAAACAGTTAAAAAACTATCCCATATTCCTAACTACATAAAACAAGAAAACAGTAAATTTAAATAAGTTGTTATTAAAAAAATGAAAGAGGTAAAGCGGTTTTTAATTTGAAATACATGAAGATCAGTTTATTTATAATTTCCATTTCACCATGAAGATTTTTTGTATAGGAAGCTATAATATAGCTATAAATTATCATATCTTTTACCAATTCATATTGCAAAACATAAAAATATTAACAAAAAATATAAAAAGTACTCTTAACTATAGTTATTTACATTTATAACACATAATATGTATGTATGCTATGTACAGTGACAACAAAGATTTATAAAATTAATATGATTACTTAATTGTACTATTAAATTATTATCTTCTTCCCCTTCACATGGAATTGGCGACTACGACAGTAATAATTTTACACAACATCCATTCAATAAGTATATATTATCTATTGATATATTATATATGATTATAACATAAAATTATAACTTTCATAATAAGTTCTTTGATTTTAGCGATTTTTCATATATTTTAAACGAATTTTTACGATCGTATTAATTACGTATAGTTTTGAATTGAATGTTATTGAAAACTCGCCTATTGCAAGGTGCTTAAAATTTCGGGTTGCCAATAATTTTTAATATTAAATACGCAATTAATCCGTTCAAAAATTCAATTTAAAATATTGTTACAACTATTTTTAAAAATTTGTGAGGTGCGACGCTTTGTTGTATACTATTGGATATTTCTACATTTGAATTTGTAATAATACGTACAGTTTAATTTAATGATTTGTTTTCTGCATGTATCACGGTAAAAATGTTCATGATCATATGATATATTTATATTCACATTTATAATTAGAAAGAAGAAAAAATATGGATGAAGACACTCCAACTGTCACAATTTCAAAGGATACAAAATGACAATAATACTGCTAATCTCTGATCATTGAGCAATCTATTTTTTTTTTTATAAAAATGAACGGCAAAATTTTAATTTTCGAATCTTATGCCTAGGAATATTTTTACAAAGTAATTTTCATATAATATGTATATACCTATGTACGTTTTATTAATGACATGAATTGAGTGGTCCTATAAAATTATGGCAATGTTTGGGGCAATGTCAATCGAGAGGCCTTCGTATTGTCTCCTTAACACTTACGTGAAATTAATATACTTTTGATCATATTATATTATTTATGAACTATGAAAATATAATAAAAAAATATTTTTTAGTCTAAGTATTTTTAAAAACGTTTCTCGACAAGTATATATTACGTTTATTTCCAATAATTGAATAAATGAGTTCTAACACTTTATTCAAAATGAAAAAATGTCTTTTTTTTTTAAATCAATAACAATAATATTTTTATATAAAAAATGAACCAATATAACTGCTTATTGTATTTAAAATATATAAAAAACGTCTCAATAAATTTTAAAAAACATAAAAACAAAATTCCATTACAAGAATCTAAAATATATAACATACAAACGGCAAAACATATATAATAGCTGTAGCTCCCCTGGTATTACACGGGGCCGTGGGCAACGGTGATTATTCACCATCAGTTGACCCGTACGCTCATTTGCCTTGTTTTTTTTTTCCAAAAAAGAAATATAATTTAAAATAACACTTAGCGATTTTCAATTAATTTTATATATTTAGTTTGGGAGTTTAGGCGGGACAGAGTGTTGAAATTTGTTCTTTTTCAGAGTTCACGCGCGCTATGAGGTCGTCGGCCCAGCGGTGCGCCGTGCGGTCCACGGTCGAAGGAACCGTGAGACATTGCATGCCACCATACTCGCATGCGATCTGAAAAAAAAAAAACAAAAGAATAAAAAAACACGAAATTTAGAAACAAGTTTTTAGATCTTTCCAACGACACCCACTTCGTCAATTTTTTTTATAAATAAACCGGTGAAATTAAAGATTTCCGCGCTCGCGCTGAGTATGACAAAATCATTCACTTTTAAATAATCTAATAAACTATCTCCTTAGGTTGTTCCTTACGAGATAGATATACTTATCATATATCTATCTCCTAAAGAATAACCCACAGTAACATTTTACAAATTTTACAAATGCCAAAAAAAAGGTATTTTTCGAAATATGTTTACAACGTATTCCACAATTATACGTGAATAGTTGTACGTTATGCGTTCTACGTTTTATATAGAATAAAAACAAAAGATATTTATATTAATATCTTTGCCAAAAGAGATATATTTTATGAGATAGTAAGTTTACAAAAAAAGGTTAGTAAGTTTACCAAAAAAACGATTACGCGGGTGGAGTTGCAAGCAAAAACTAGATTCAAATAATTAAAATCAGTGAACCTGATAGATTTTACATTTTATAATACCTCTATTGCATCACAAAACAAAAATTAATGATAAAAAGTTGAAAAAAATGTTAAAAGACGGACAGACTTTACGGGAGGTGTAACAAAATAAACGGAATCGTTAACCTAACCCAGTGTAAAGACACTCAGTTCTACTTTCGTTGAGTTGAGGCCTGTCGTGGCGCAGCGGCACAAGCGTGGGACAGTAACCGACAGGTTGTGGGTCCAATCTTCACTCGAAGAAATGAAATATTTCATATTTTCAATTTAAATATTTAATGTTTTTATTTCTTCGCTCTGGCACAAGGCAAAACGCGGCGTTAAGTTCCACCACTCAACACAATGCCTCAAATTCGGCTGAAAGTGGAGAACGGAAGTGGAATTTTAATCAGGATAAAGATAAAAATACATAATACCAAAAATCTATTACCAATTCAAATACAACGAGTGTCCCCATAAAAATATTCCTTATCATTGACAAATATATCAATTACTTACGATGACTAAAATATCACTCGATCACGATCCGAGTGTCATAATGAATTGTATTTACATTTTCACCAAATAATGAAAACGCTACGAACAAATGACATTATTTTAGTATGACACTATAAAACTAGCACATGTTATGATGTTAAAACTCCATTATAAGTCAGTGGATGATATATTGCGGCATTGAGTATTGGAATGCCCCATGTATTTGGCGGAAATTGGAAATCGAAAGTGTTTTAATGTAAAAATGGACTGTCTTAACACTAGGTTCTGAATTTTTCATCTGCCTACTGTTATTTGCGGAATAAATATAGCACAAAGCAAAGCAACACTAAATTTATAGTTTTTATTTATACTTTTTATTTATATGTTTTGTTGTGTTTCACTTAATTGAAAAGCGATAGACTTATTTAAGAAAAGCCTATACACATAATAGTTAACCTGGAAATCATTTTATTAAAGATCCTTCTTAACTATAAATATATTGAAGACTTAATTATTTTCTTTTTTTTATGACTTTAACACAAGTTACAAGAACATATTACACTTACTCTATAATGATGTAACAGTGCCCTATCGGTGGGAACCCCGACGGACGTGGCGCCCGGCGCCAGTTCCCATACAAAATGATTGCCAAGTTCCACAGCGTCCCGCGGCCTGAGCGCGTACTTGCTCCTGTTCTTTAGAGCGTGAGGCGCGGCCCAACGACGAGTTTTACGTGATGTTACTAATGGTGCCGGAGCTTCTATATCATCCTGAAATTTTAATATCTTTCTTGTAGACATATTATAATTTTAAATTGAAATAAAGGGTTAATTGAAACAAAAACTAACTAGAATCTGTATAGTATTAGCAATATTAAATACAAGGAATGTATCTCCTGCTTATGCCTGTAAGCTATCTACGGTACATAAATATATATCTTTGAAAATATGTCTTTCAATTAAATTTAAATTTGATATTTACTGTGGACAATAAGTAAATATTAAGAAGGTAAGCATGCAGAAATAAGGTATAATAAAACAAAAACTTACTTCCCACCGCAGATAAAAGAATGCATTTCTAAACAAAAACGCGGACGGCGCCTTCGACGGTGGGTTATATGCCGCTCTCAATGCTGTGAGCAATGCTGTGAGCGTCCTCTCCCGACGTGGCAATATAACTTCATCTACATCTATCACTAGCAACCAGCCGGCTGTGGACATCGATCTGTAAAGGCAATCGTTGAACGCAGCGAACTGGCCTTCGGTCCTGGAAAAAATAATGTGAAATTAGTTTTTAAAAGGCCGTCATAAGACAATGAATGACATAACATTTGACGGTAAATACGACAGTTGTCATTTCAAATCCCACCTGGGATAGTAGCATAATTAATATTTTAATATTCTTTTGCTCTGGTCACAAGGGCGCATAAAATTCACTCAACATGCAATATCTCAAAAGTTCAATGGAAAGTAGGGAACGGAGTATCTTAACATCAAGTTCTCTCTGCTTATATGTGGGTACAATGGAAAGCTAAAAAGTTCTTAAGCTTGATATAATAACTGATGATGTTCTTAGACATAATTCCTAGAAAATTGTGACAAAACATGGTAGAGTAGCATTTATAACCAAGCTCATTGTAACTACGCATACGCGTAAGTTGTGAGCGTCAAGCTACATGTTCATCTATGGTAAGTATATATTTTTAACTTTCAACTTTCATACCCATTCTTTTATTCATCTATTTTAAGTAATTTGACATTAAAAAATCCTTCATTTTATATTTTATATTATGTATAGTCGATTTATCTTTAAATATTTTTGGCATTCCATTAATTAATCTTGGGAGTATATAATGTGTAGTCCTTTTACCACAAAATTACATATTACATGTAAGTTCGAATTTTGAATAAAATTTAATTAAATAAGCTCTATCTCAAAAGCTGTTGCTAAAAAAATATATACATAAATATGTATAATAGTAAAAATATATAAGTGCAAAGATATATTTTTTGACCTCAACAATTTTTAAATTGTTTTAATTCGTTAAAACTATTCATGAATAATTATGATATATTTTTAAAACTTATAAAACCTTTCTCAATTTTTGCACTACTTATTCAACAATGCAAAACCAATTGATATCATTTTTAAAATAAATAATATGACTAAAACTTTTGCAACATTTTATTTTAAAGAATATTATAGTTTTGCATAAAGTGCTACAAGTGCCGCTACGAGAATTGTTATTGCTACGAATGCGTTCAGCAATAAATCTATGTATTTTTTCTCTTTAACACTAAATTTTATATTGTGACAGTTCTTATTTTAGAAATGTAATAATTGCTTAATGAAAAAATAACTTGATTATTGCAAAGAAAATTTGTTAAAATAGTAGATTTTATATACATATGCATTATCAGTACGCGAGTATGTAATAGTTACATAAAAAATATCTAGTAATCGACTTAACAAAAAAAATATTTACTTAACAAATTAAAGAGAATTTAATTGATATAACTAAATAAAAAAAGCGTATTCAGGTACAAAATGCGCTTTGCGTAAAATGAATTGGGTCAAATAATAATATATATTATTGATATCAATAACAGACAATTTATAGATCGGATGTAAATTTTTGTTTTTCCATTAAAATTAATTTGGAAGTTTTATTAATCCAATTCAGTGTACACTGCATTTTTTGTGAGTTTTTTTTTATTTATATGATTTATTTATACATTTAATTATTTCAATATATATGTAATGGTTTGTTTTCAAACGTTATTAAACTTGCTATCACCTCATAATAAAAGGCTACAGTGACTATTTGTATAAGTATTTATAAATTATTCACGTCCTCTTTAAGATACAAAATAATATAAATGTATTCTCCTCACCTTATCTCCACCTTTGACACAATAGGTAGTTTCCATGGTAGCAAAGTAACGAGACCTTGCTTCTTATAATGTTCCAACAAACAAGCCACTTGAGTACTGAGCGACTCGTTATACATGTAGAAATGGCTCGCACCTAATAGACGATTCAATTCGAACCACTCTACTAGCCATTCATCTCTGGCGTACGAAAAATGAAAAGGTTTAACGCAGACGTGGAGTGTTTCCTGGAATGAAGAGAAAAATACGAAAACTTTAAAAATTCGTTTACTTTAAATTTCAATTTATTTTTGTAAACTATAAAATACAATCGCAGCTTGCGCCATTTAAATTATTGTTAAATCTTTGCGATAATTGTAGCCTATATGGTATTCTAATGTATAACCTACGTATACTTTAAAGTTTCATCCAAATATGTTTAACAAATATCCATGTTAACAAACTTTCACATTTATAATATTACTTTATAACTAAGTCATTTTTACTATAAAACATAATGTCATAGGCAGCTCTTTCGAGCATTGTTCATTGGATAATTAAATTATTTGTTTATTTTTATGTACAATTTCTTTCTTAAAATTGAGATTTTCCTAGTATGGCCCAGAGGATGCGTGTTCTATGCCCAATATTCTCATTTCTTCACTCTGGTAACAAAAGCAAAGAGCGGCGTTGAGTTCCACCACTAAGCACGCATTGCCTTAAATATGGCGCGAAAGTAAAGAACATAAGTCTTTTACTCGGAACAAAGTGTCTTCGCACTAAGTTACCAAGATCCCACTACTCTACTCTGCCATGTGCGAAATACAGCGTGAAGAAAAAATATTACATACTTAAAACAAATTCATCACTGTTGTACGAAGTAAATACGAGTATTTATATATAAAAAACAAAGCTACAATCAGAGCTCCACATTTTTACAAGCAGCCTGTAATACAAATAATAGCAATCTCTCTTTCACTGCCAGCTTCACGCTGTATCACGCACATGGCAGAGTAGACAGAGACAACTTGGCAAACCTAGTTTTAAGATAATCCATTTCTTTCCCCACTTTTTACTTTCTAGTGTTATTGACGCTTGCACGAGAAAACCTTAGTTAATTATTTATAGAACGACGATCAATAAATTGCTTCAATAAATTGTTATTTATTTTGTTGAATAACATAGATTATTCATTTTGTTCAATAAAATAAATTATATTTTTATTTTTTTCTTTTATATAAATTGTAAGCTGACTTTCCTAATTATGTATGTAATAGTATATATAAGTAGAACGACTTATATTTTCTCTGCAAATATTGTCAAATTATTTATTCAGTCAGGCCACAATTCTATTATGCCAATACGTCAATTTAACAGGCATTGAATATTTTTTAAAAGAAAGAAATAGATGAAACATACAAAAAATCATTTATATCTTCAAATTATAAATTTTTACTTCATCATTCATTCTGCTAAAATTTTAAAGATATAAGTCAAATAGATTAGTATTCGTTTAATAAAAATACTAAAATATCATGAAAATGTTTCGTTTGTAACATGTGTACATATTTTATTTATGAAAAAATACACTACGTCTATTGCAATTCAATTTTTAGAATAAATTTAACGCTCTCTTTACGCCATGTAACGTATACTGTAAATTCTATTTAATATTACAATTAATTTCCGTTGTATTGATAAACACAATTACATCAACTATAAAGCGTCCATTGTGCTGATACCTTTACGAAGTCAGCCTATTCATAGAGATTAAGTTATTGTAAAGGGAAACACATTTATCCACATTATAGACATTGTAGGTACAAAATTTGCATCTTTTATGTTTATAAATACATACTTCTCTATTTTTTTCAGTAAGGAATGCCTAATATGTTAAATATTCGAGGCATTTCGTGGCGCAGCGGCACAAACGTGTGATTGTAATCGACAGGATCCCCCCTCGTGGAAATGAAATATTTAATATTTTCAATTTAAATATTTAATGATTTCATTTCTTTCGCTCTGGTACAAGGCAAAACGCAGCGTTGAGTTCCGCCACTCAACACGCAATGCCTCAAATTCGGCGGAAAGTGGGGAACGGAAATGGAACGGATTGTCTTATCCCTAGGTTCCCAAGTTCCCTCTACCTAGCCTGCCATGTGCGGTTATACAGCGTGAAGCTGAGAGAGTGATTAAATTTACGAACTTTCAAACTTAATTTCAATTGTGTATGTTGTGTATAGTATTACGTTTTTAGGTATTTGAGTACTAAAACATAAACAATTAAGAATTGAGATTGTGTGGTATTGTGAACTTATGTACTGTCACAGCTAGGCGGCTTCCACGCTACTGGTATCTTTGTAATTTTTTTTAAGACCAAGCATTGTGAGTTGAAAATAAAGATTATTATTATATTATTATTATGAAAAAAAAATGTTACTATTAATTTAAAAAATATCTAATTTAATCTTAACTGCATTTAAAATCTGCCTCCCCTTTATTTATGGTAACATTAATATATTAATGCCATTATTACTTTTTACGTTGTGGCAATTGAAGTAGTTTTATAACTTTATGTTAATTTTTTCCCAATGTATTTAGGAATACAATGTATACAATCTATAACTAACGTATTTTATAATCATATGGATATACAGTAGAAATTCTATATTTTGAACGTAGAAATGCACTATTTAATAAAACTCGTTATTATGATGAAATATAAAAAAAAATCAAATTATTCAGCTATGAAACGAAATAAGCTACTTACTTCATTCATTTGTAAATTATGTGTCATTATATTTGTTATTAAACTTATATCACAAAGTGAAGGTTTTAAGAGCAATATTACCCATCGCAATTGTGTAAATGTGAAAAAGAACAGACGTATACTTCCACTAACAGTTATCACACCTAAACACAAAGGCTCTTATGTAGAATAGACAGACGTTATCACCAAACGACTACCTTTTGAAACAGCACATTCATAATGTTTTTTTTATCTTCGCGCTTCTTATACTGATAGCAGGGTAGACCCGAGAGCAGGCCCATTAAAAATTACGTTTAACGTGCAAGAGTAAACTGTATACTTGTACACCAACGAATAGTCTGGCGGATAGATCAGTGCAACACAAATAGTTGAAATGAATTTGCTCAGTTCTCGCTTGTTTTCAATAGCCGCAGCTCAACGTTGGATAAGGTTAGGTTAGAAGTTAGATTAGAAATCATATTAACGTTCATTCAACAATCGGTGATCCTCCAGATATACTACTGAGAGATCGTGCCGCATAAGCCTGCCGTCTATATTGTATTTATTTTTTTAGTTTAATCTCACATTTAGTACTTACAATTGTTTTGTGAAAAAAGTACTTTTTTTTACAAAATATCTAAAAAATATTGTGTAACCCGAGTCCGAGTGCTATGATCACTAGACTAAATATTTATTTTGTTAGCGCTCTGTAGGGTTTTTACATATTTCCGCTTATCAAAATTGCAAATAGTATAAAGTCTTTAAAAAATATTATTTCCCAGTTATCTTAAAACTAAAAAACTTATGAAGAATTTTAAAAAATATATACATCATATGTAACACATATGGTCATTCCTTACCTCAATTCCGCTTTTCGGTTCCGTATCTAAAACAGTTAACAAGTTAGTAGGCGGTTTGTTTGGTGCCGCACTGGCAACTATTGAGATTGAAGCGCCTGCAGTGTCCTGCGGCTTCACGCCGGTGTCGCGCAGCAAGCACAGAACGTAAGTGGCACTGTACTTTAGGTTCCAATTTTCACGTATCGGCTGAAGATAGAATAGAATGAAAAATAGAGATAAAATTAATAATTTAATATTAATAATAATAACAATAATCAATAATTTTAATATTAATTTAATAATAATAATAATTTGAAGTGATTTTCAACTTTTGGGGTAAAAGAGGTGTGGCACTTTAGTGTGGTTAAAACACTCTGTTCCACTTTCGTTCCCCACTTTCTGCTGAATTTGAAAGATTGCGTGTTGAGTGGCGGAACTCAACGCCGCGTTTTGCCTTGTACCAGAGCGAGGAAATAAAAACATTAAATATTTAATTTGAAAATATTAAATATTTCATTTCCTTAAGTGGGAATCGAACACAACCTGTCGTTTACAGTAAGATCTATCTGCAAGGTTTAAGAGTGGATTTTATATTATAAACTAGTAATACCGGTTACTAAAATATATCGCGTATCCCATCTAGGGCTAAATTTATATTTTGCATTTAATTTCAGACAAAATTATCGTGAATAAATTATCGAACATATAACCTAGATATATGTATTTACTTATATGATTATTTATTTAGCTGGACTATATCAAAGGTCACCACGACCAAAGCTGAATACAGATTTTTATGTTTATATACATGAAATAGAAATAAACGTGTTGCGTTAATGTAATTAAAAATCCATAATAGCAAAATTCTATGCTGAGAGAACGTGATATGCATAGTAAATGTTAAATGTGCTTATATTAAAATTTTCGTAATATTATATTAAATTATATAATTTTACAACAGACAAAGCTCATAAGTGTAGTGTAATCCGATTTGTGCGTTCAATCCTATTAAACCGGTAAGCGAGGTTCAGCTGCCTTAAAGCCATTGTAAGTATTTGCTACAAAAAGTAAAAAAACAAAATGCTTATTGCCAAGTGGTGCTAAGTGGCGCAAGTAGAAACGCCGTTTATTTTTCACCATCCACATTGCAAAATTTTCTTTATTTTTTAAATATAAAAAAGATACAAAAATATGGCCTACATTCTATTTTAATAAAACAATAATACTGTGTAAGTTAATAAACAAGAATACTGTGGCCTTTAAAAGTGTTCTAAAGAACCAATAAAGTTCATTGCTTGACGGACGCGAGATATTGAGCACGGAGTAATTATACTACTTACTCTATCGTCATTTAAAATTACTTTAACAATCATAAATATCACTATTAAAAATCACTACTCTACTTAGCTTCAAGCTGTATCCTGCACATGGCAGGGTAGGCAGAGGGAACTACCTAGTGTTAAACACTCCGTTCCGCTTCCGTTCCTCACTTTTCGCTCAATTTGAGGCATTGCGTGTTGAGTGGCGAAAATCAACGCCGCGTTTTGCCTTGTACCAAAGCAAAGAAATGAAAACATTAAATATTTAAATTGAAAATATTAAATATTTCATTTCCTCGAGTGAGTCTCGAACCCCACAAACTGTCGGTTACAGTCACACGCTTGGGCCGCTGCGCCACGACAGGCCTTGAAAATCATTTCTAAAAAAATATGCAAAAAAGCTAAGTAAATATGGTAACATAAAGGTAGTAAGTAGAGTGCATGAGAATATTCGTACAAAGTGCACGTTACCTCTGTTTAAAATTCTTTTAGTTATATATTCCTCAGCTTTTACGAAATAGTACTCATTCCCCCGTACCACGTTTAATGAGTGCACCTTTTAACGTGTTCGCTTAATAAATTGGTATGAATTTATAATTAAAACCTACTATAAATTGAATGTTTAAAATTCAGCCATTTTTCAATTAGTGCCGCAAAGCCATTAAGGTCTCTCATTTCCAAGTCCCATCTTACTTTAGAAACTAACTGTAAGCTTCTAACTTTAAGTGGCTGCTAGTCGGGACTCAAGGGACTAATAAATAATCATAGATCTACGTACTCGTAACTTTCTTAGGTTCAAAGTAATATAATAGTGTACTGCACTGAAATGTGACAAAGTTTGTTATATAATTCAAGAGAAAAATAATGCAGCATGTCGCGGCGCAAGGAACAAGCATACGACTAGAAACGCGAAAGGTTGTGGGTTCGATTTCCACTTAATTACCCTCGCTTTGGTAACGAGGTAAGGTGATGCAGCGTTAAGTTCCGCAAAACACTCGTAGTGCCTTCTAAATCTGGCTAAGTGTGTAAAACGAAACTTCTTACTGGGAACAGAGTCTCTTAACACTAGGTTCCCAGGTTTCACCTGCCTATGTGCTATGTTCTGAATACAACGTAAAGCTTTTAAAAAACTAAAAACGAAAAGTAATCATAATTTCATAATATAAGAACGTAAATAACTACTGCCAATACTTTTTAACTCATTAACATACATATTATCATTACATAAAAAATGTATTGAATACATTATCCCCTAAAAAGCACCCATAGTATCACTTACGCCGGTGATCATGAATACACAG
The DNA here is from genome assembly GCA_019049475.1 of Eueides isabella. Taxonomy (NCBI): domain Eukaryota; kingdom Metazoa; phylum Arthropoda; class Insecta; order Lepidoptera; family Nymphalidae; genus Eueides; species Eueides isabella. Next base: position 6,056,327 of record CM032390.1, read on the forward strand.
TAAAAAAGAAGCTGTGGTGAAGCCCTTAAGGTGCAACATAGACCGTTATATTTCTTAGAAAGGCTTAAGTATGTGAAGACTAAGGAACAGTTATTAGATATTTTATTGAATTCTAAAAAGTCTCTATTTTTTTTTACTTTCAGTTAATTCATAATACAAACCTTAACTCTGGCTTTTAGAGTGAGTGTCCGGTTATCAGCCAGCCATATCCGACAAAAAACAGGATCTGCGCCGCGCGTTTTGGTCGCAGCGATGATACGCACCGCAGCCACTGTCCGCCTCTCCACGTACGCCGAATACACGTAGAATCGAAATCTGTAAAAAATATCATGAGTTACTATCTTGTTAGACTTAATTGGTGCAGTGGCACAGTGTATGTTAACGCAACTCTTACCACTAAGTAAGGGTAGACGGAGGGAACTTGGAAACCTATTTACATTAGACCATACTTGAGGCATAGCGAGTTAAGTGGTCTAACACAACGCCTCGCTGTGCCTCCTTGCCAGAGCGAAGAAAATGAAAACATGAAATATTAGAAATTAAAAATATTAAACATTTAATTTTCTCGTATGGGGATCAAACCCACAAGCTTTGGCGTTCACAGTCACACGTTCGAGCCCCTACGCCACGAAATGTTGACTCCTACTACTTAACACTTTCTCTCTCTCTCTCTCTCTCTCTCTTATCTATGCTATATACAGGATTCAGCGTCAAGTTAAATATAAAAAGCACTTCTATCAAATGAATGTAAGTAAATCTAATAATCTGATATCAGTAAAATATCAGACCCGACACAGATTACTCAAAATGAAAATATACCTCACGTATATATCATATCTTACGTTTAGAATTATATTTTTATAGTTTTTGTTAAGATATCGTCTTTCCATATAAGTATGACATTTAAAATATAAAGAACAATTACAACATACATATTATTATAAAATAAACAAATGTACTCATGCTAGTGTACTTATATTACAGCTTGAGCTGTTCATATTAGTTTTCATTATACAGGTAGCTTGCTTACTACGTTAACGGATATAGTGTTTCTCTAGAACCATAGACTAGAAAACATATAGAACATTCATTTAAATTTCATAGCCTAAGCATAAAGTACCTACTAGAAAATTATAGTATAATTAAGATACGTATTAGTCAAAAATGTGTGTCTTTGAGCATTTCACACCTTTATAAATTTGGCTTGTGCTTTTCAAAAATAATTGCTTACAAAACTAGCTTCACACTATACCCAGTACATACCAGGTCACTTCGATCTAGTAAGTTTGACAATTCAGCAGAATTGTATCGACAATTCTCATTGAGTTCCGACACTCATCACGAAATTCATCGGAATTGCGTGATGAGTGTCGGAACTCAACGCCGCTCGTTCCCAGATAGAGAGTGAGAAAATTATAATATTAAACATTTCATTTGCTGCGTGTGAATGAAACCGACAACTGTAGCGTTTACTCCCAGCCCCACGACAACTTAAAAAAATGTCATGCTTAAAAAATCAAGAAAGTAAAAATAGAATTTCATTAAATTTTGTATGCAATTTCTAAAATCGTATAGAGCTTTGCGCAAAGCTCCACGGACGCTACAAAAGGAAATAGAGAAGTACTCATTCAGCTACGAGCATCGGGAAATGGCTTTCTAGCTTCCGAAAATACATTCCTATGAAATATCCTAGGAAATGAACACATTACTTTATGTGCTTATGTGTGTTATGTCCAATTTTGTGGAGTTAATATTTATAATAAATTATTTAAAAACTGGAAATCTTTTTTTACATTACATGATTTCAGATTCAATTATATTATTATTTAAATTAGTAATGCCTGGCGAATAAAAGCGGCATTTTATTCAATACTTTTCTTAACGATGCTGTTAATTATTTCTTTAAGTTGAGCTACGCCGCTCTGATTCTGTATCAGATATTTTTTTAACTTCACGCTGTAACCTGCACGTAGCAGGGTAGGTAGAGGGATCTTGGAAACCTAGTGTTAAAGCACTCACTTTTTCAGATGTTCTAGTCCTAAAAATCAATTTCAATCTAAGCAATTACCTTACTTTGTTTTTTGGGAGTGTATTCAATATACAGACGTACTTTTTATTACTCTTTTATTGTATAATACAGACGATCAACATATAATTCATATTAATTTTAGTAAAAATAAATAATATTGAAAACAGATATTTTCAAAACTAGCGCTAAAAGTCTAACCATTCTAGAAACTGTATGAAAGTTGTAAATTGTTCTGGTCAGTTCAGTTTTTGAATTATGGTGAAATATTTCACACTAAATAAATCAAGGTACTTTTGAACCTTTTAATAATTAACAAGAAAACATTTAAATTGAAGTTTTACTTTCTATAACCTACATTAGAGAAACTAAAATAATATTCAGAAAGCTGAAAGAGTTTGTCTGGTTAGAATTAAATTACTGGTTAGATTCAAACTTTTTTTTGCATTAGATAGTCCATTTCTCGAGAAAAGCTATATTACATGACGATAAGACTTGTAATAGTATAGAAAAATATAGAATATTGAAAAAAAAATTGTGTGTGGGTGCGCGAGAATTGTCTAGATATGAAAGTTGTGAACAAACGTCCGAGATAGCACATATCCTAAGGACAAACAACAATATCCATTTTTACTACCTTTCACCACTTACGAAATAATAAAAGGTTAATTTCGAATCTAAGTAACAAGAAATATATAATACAAAGGTGTTAATCTACAATTTAATATTATTATATCTAATAGGTATATTTGCATAAAAATTTACATAATGGACTAAACACAAACATTAACAAACATTGAACATTAAGGGGATGGGGAACTTTTTGAGGAAGGACATCATATATAGGATGAATTAACTTGGAGAAATTGTCTTTAAGGAATAACAAAAAAAAATATTTTCAAAGATTGAGAGCAAAGTGATTATTGCATCGACCGTAGTACGCCGTAGACTTGCGAGCATAAACGCATATCGTAGGTATACCTATAATACGTATTCTTTATATTAATTATTATAAACCACTTTAATCTGATAATCTACTGGTTTTGATATACAAAAATATTTTTTGTAATTAGTGTTTTTCTTCCCATTATAAGGGCGGAGCTGCAAGCAATACCTACATACTTTGTATTATTATAAAACATAAATGAATGAATAAGTATTATTTATTTTCATTATACACAGATAGTGCTATATTATTATAGGTACAAATTAGTAATAACGTAATATATTATTAGGTATAGCCAATATTTTTATTTTCTCTACAAAATAATAAACTCCATTTTATCGAAACTTTACTTGCATATTTCAAATTTTAGGCGCAGGCACAAAAAAAGTGATACTTTTTTTACCACACAATATTATTCATACAAACAATTACTAGGTCGCGAGTTAATATTTAAAAATATAGTTTCAACGAAATAAATAAATTTCTGCAAAGCAAATGAAAAAAAATTGAGGCCTGTCGTGGCGCAGCGGCACAGACAGGTTGTGGGTACGATCCCCACTCGAGGAAACGAAGTATTTGATATTTTCAAATTAAATATTTAATGATTGCATTTCTTCGCTCTAATACAAGGCAAAACGCGGCGTTGAGTTCCGCCACTCAACACACAATGCCTGAAATTCGTCGGAAAGTGGGGAATGGAAGTGGAACGGAGTGTCTTAACACTAGGTTCCCAAGTTGCCTCTGCCTACCCTGACATATGTGGGAAATAGCGTGAAGCTGAGTAAGTGAGTGAGTGTATTTTACATTTGCGTAACATAATTAAGTTTGGAATTGTTGGCATGAATCCAATATAACTTGCAATAATATTTAGTTGTATAAATTTAATGTTTAATACTTAAATCTCTTATTAAAACTAAAATTTTTATATACCACGGGGAAAAAAACATTCAAATGATATCGATAAAATTAAAGTTTCTTCTTCCTGGCATTAATCCCGGTTGTGCCAGGGTTTGCCTTCCTACTAAACCTTTGTTGCACGATGTTTTACCTCCTCGGTGGTTAGACCATTGGCATCACGACATCCAAGCAGCGCTTCCTTGGGCGTCCGGGAGGTCTCAATCCAGGGACAGACATACCGAGGTACATGCTTCCGACATAGTTCCTAGACTTGTGCGCAACGTGGCCATACTATCTCAGGCGACGCTATTGGAGCTTATCCGCTATGTCACTAACTCCAAGACTACCTTGAATAAATGTGTTACGTATGCAGCCAGAGCGCTTTACGCCGCACATCAGCCTCAGCATCTTTATTTCCGTGACATGAAGCTCCTGAGTGTGCGGAGAAAGTACTGGTCAGCATTCGCTGCCATATAAAAGAAACGGTCGAACAATGCCCTTGTCAGCCCCTTGAGTTTGGTTGGTATTCTGCGATCGCAGACCAAACTTGTGACCGCCCGCCATTTGACCGAGGCTGCGCTCATTTGGCCGTCAACATCGTGATCAATGCCTCCAGACTCATGCATAACGGATCCGAGGTACCTGAATTTTTCCGCTTTAACGCCTGGTCAAGTACATACATGGATAGTGCTCAAGTCCGGTCTCCCGCAAGCCATGTACTCGGTCTTGGACACATTTAGTTTAAGACCGCCGTTCTCAAACGTACCATTCAAGACATTTCACTTTACGCTCTATCATTAGCCGGTTTTCTTCAATGAGTGCTAAGTCATCGGCATACATCATCAGCCACGGAGGCTAGTTTTAGATGTGAGTCGAGACAGTATCTAGCATTACACTGAATAAGAATGTAGTAGTGAACCCCTCCTGTAATCTGAAAAGGTATGGTGTCGCCAACAGCAGTCCTAAACATGGTAGTGGAATTGTGATATCTCAATATAGGCATCAGGGATACCTTTCAAGCACAATAGTCACCAGATACACTGACGAGACACACAGTCAAAGGCCTTCTGCAGATCTAAGAAAGCCACATGCAGAGCTCTCCTCTTTTCCTTATATAACTCTATCAAAGTTCTGAGAGCAAAAATGGCGTTTATAGTACCCGATCCTGGCTGAAATCCACATTGAGACCCAGAAACAGTACACTCTCGGCGAAGCCTAATATCGATCGTGTGCTCAAGGAGCTCCATGGTATGACTCATAAGCTTAATGCCCCTATAACTACCACAATCTTGAACACTGCGCCTTCTCTTGTAAATAGGGGTAATGAAACTAAGCCACCACTGGTGTGGCATCTTTCCAGTGTTCAAGTAATGGTTAAAAACGTCAGTAACTGAGCATGAGCACACCAAGAGAACCCAACGATTTCCACGCACGAATATATATATATATATATATATATATATATATATATATATATATATATATATATATATATATATATATATATATATATATATATATATATATATATATATATATATATATATATATATATATATATATATATATATATATATATATTCATTTTAATGAAACCAGCTCAGCAAACAATAAAGTGATATGTTTTATTTGATTACAGTATAGATAAGAACGTAATTTCTCTAAGTATTTCCTATACATGTTATGATACAAAACTACGAACATAAGCTTATCAATAGATCACCAACAGCAGCATAGAAATTACTGGCAACACGCACACGGGTATTTAGTTCAATAAATAACTACACTTTATGGAAACTATATCCTTAATATTGAATTCCACTGTAAAATATTGATTATGAAACCTTGTAAATAATGTTATTTAATCAAGTAAATTAATATCAACTTAAAGAATTAGAGGACTGTCGTGGCGCAGCGGCACAAGAGTGTGACTGTAACCGACAGGTTCTGGGTTCGACCCCCAATCGAGGAAATGAAATATTTAATATTTTCAATTTAAAATATTTAATGTTTCATTTCTTCGCTCTGGTAATAAGGCAAAGCGCGGCGTTGAGTTCCTCCACTCAACACGCAGGGCCTCAAATTCGGCGGAAAGTGAGGAATGGAAGTGGCCTACCCTGCCTCGTGCGGGAGACAGCGTGAAGCTGAGAGAGAATTAAATTACTTAATACCTTTAAAAATATATTGGATATTGCTAGAAAATATTTCGGCGCAAATAAACAAATCAAATTCTTACTAGATTACCAATTCCATATCAAATTGCTGTTTTGCTATGAATTTATAATTTTGTCAATATTGTGTTGGATTAATAGTACTCCTGATTCTATCGATGAATATGGTAGCTGGTGAAGTAAAAGTAACTATTACTGAACTAAAATATGTCCATGACATAACGAAAGTCATGAGTAAATAGCAAAATAACAACATTCCTCACTACCCCTTGTATATCAGCACCATCAATCACTAGTTTGCTTTCGATCAGCGTCAAACAAGTTCTGTCGATAACGAACTGACAGTAACGATAATCCAATGGCAATCTTCCGACATAACGGACAAATGTGATCAGCGTGGAGCATATTTGAATCACGCTTCTACGAAATACATTGGAAATGTATTTATGATAACTCGAGCTGAAAGTTTCGTTAAAACTTTCACCGAGATGTTGAAATCCAATTTGTGAGAAGTAACAGCAACTCAACGTGACAACTGTTAGACACATTTAGTAACTTTGTGTACAAAAATATTAAGACCACGTGAAAATATGTCAGTGTGAATGCTAAAAGTTTTTGGGTCAAAGTGTCTCCCCAAAGGCTATTTGACGTGCCCAACGCTTTATAAGCACATTACTAACCGAGTCTCTAATGCTTTCTGACTTTGGGCCGCGTACGTAGTAAAACTCTAAATACGCTTTCTACAGGTAAATTACATTTTTTTTTTCTTTTTGTACATTAATTAGAGAAACTTGAAATTATTTATTTGGCTCTCAATATCACGAAGGGTCATTAATTTTAAATCAAATATTTTCTTGTTTTATATCTTCTGGCAACATACCTGATTGAACGTAAGTTTACATTATACACAAGTAATATTAGCATATCTAAGTCACCTTAACAATTCACCAGCCTAAACTAAAGTGCACTGCCAACAATTTATACAGTAAAACAGTGACAATAGTCGTAAACAGGATTTACGAGAACCCTAATATCAAACACGCATTATGTAAATTTGGTTTGTCAGGGACTAACCGGGGACAGCGCGTAATCTAATGAGCAATAACTAGGTGGAATTCGTAATTTTCTGCGCTAATGAACGTAATCAAATATGAAGCTTATATCATTCTAATATCTATATTGTGGTAAGATGAAAATATATCTAAAATACATTTTAAGTATATAATTTAAAAATAAAAAACAGTAAAAATCAAGCAAACTATTTTATTTTTAATATATTTAAAATAATATGAATGATATGACAATGCCCTATTTAGGAAAGAAAAATAGGTGTAAAAATTCGAACCAATTTAGTACCTTTTTGAATAGTACAGGGGTACTTTCCGGGTTTAATATCAGCGTAATGTTTTTACCCGTAAATAAACTTGATAATTTTAAGACACTATGTTATCGACATATATTTTTATAACAAAGTGGCATAACTCAACGACGCTCTGTATCTTACAACAACGTAGGAGAAAAAAATTGCATACACAACCCCCCTTCAGTAAACCTCGTCCACACAACAATGCATAGCAAACTAGGCAAAAGGAACCTGGGAACCTAACACTGAATTCCTAAACTACCGTTACCAACTTTCCGCAGAAATTAGAAAGCACTTCTTGTTGAGTGGCGGAACTCAACACCAGATCGAAGAAAAGAAAATATTAAATATTCATGTTCTCTAGTACAAATCAAGTCTACAACCGTCGCGTTTAAAGTCACACCCTTTGACCTTATTTTATATGATGAAAATATGAAATAAAAAGAAATAATAATCATTTTTAAATTACTAAATATTAATTAAACATTCCATAATAATACATTTTTACTATGTTTTAAAGTGTTATTCCACACTTAGGAAAGAAAATACTAAACTTAAATTTAAAAAGCGTATAAATTTTTTTTAACGAAGCAGGATACATTTGTATTTTTTTTCAGCTTCATATTGTATCCCGCACGTGGCAGAGTAGGCAGAGAAAACTTGGGAACCTACCGTTAAGTCACTTCGCACTGATTCCCGCCGAATTTCAGGCATTACGTGTTGAGTGGTGAAACTCAACGCCGCGCCTTGCCTTGTCACCAGAAAGAGAAGAAATGAAAATATTTTATATCTTATATTTCATTTTCTCCAGTGGACATCGAACTTATCAGCTGTTGCATCAACAGTCTCACGCTTGTACTCCTGCGCCACGACAATACATATTTATCATCTATTATAGTCTACGTCCGACAGCAGCAGGTAAGTTACAGCGTCCATTGTTTGTCTAGACGAGTGAAAGAACAACAGGTTCGACTTAACTGCCGCATAAGCAGGATTAAACGTAATTTTTAAGTATTGTGCTATAAATTACAATTTCTTTCTATTGCCTGATCCATTTTTCATGTGACTATTTTTCCATCTTTTACATATTTTTGGCTTATTATCTCTATCATTGATTTATTAGGCCTGTCATGGCGCAGCGGCACAAGTGTATGATTGTAAACGACAAATTGTGGGTTCGATCCACTCGCAGAAATGAAGCATTTAATAGTTTTAAATTAAATATTTAATGTTTTCATTTCATCGCTGTGGTGGCAAAGCGCGTCGTTAAGTTCCGACTGCGTTCAACACGCTGTATCCCGTACATGGCAATGTAGGCAGAGGGATCCGAGTGTATCCGTTCCACTTTCCGCCAGAAAGTGAGATACGGAAGTGGAACGGAGTGTCTTAACACTAGATTCCCAAATTCCCTCTGCCTATATTGCCATGTACGGGATACAGCGTGAAGCTATGCATGAATTCAATTTCCTCTCTTATAAACTATTTTTATTTTACCACTCTGGTCATATAACATCATGCAGCGATGAGTTCTACTTTTCAACACACAATGTCCACAACTTGTGAGGTACGTGGGTCTTAACACTAAGCTTCGTCATTACTTGCCTACTGTAATCTACTTCACCTACTCTACTCTTGGTGTAAGAAGGTGAAAAAATTAGGCAGTCTGGTATAATATAGTACAGAAATCTATAGTAGGCTCCGCCATTCAACGCATGAAATATCGACTTTGAATATAAAAATGTATATAATAAACGGGTTCAAAAAGGATCATAAATATCTGAAATATATAATTATGTTTTTATATTTTATTTAATTAATCAACTACTTAACTTTTTAAAAGCTTAAAAATAACTTGTTACGCAAAAAAATATGAATAATAAATAATGGACAAACTTAAAGATAAAGCATACGACGTTAAATATAGTTTATGCTTTGCATTTTGTACTAAGATGACTAGAGTAAATCTAAGATACATACATTTAACACTAAACTTAAATTTAAAAAGCGTATAAAAGTGTAAACATGCTTTACAATTGTTTTTTTTTCTATAATGTAGTAATTTATGCAATAAAGCATATATATAAAAATTATAAGAACGAAGCAGGAATTGAACATGCACCTCTTAAAAACCGTTTAAGCGCTCTGACCAACTAAGCCATTCGTTCTCACCAAGCTCCGTCGAAATTCTTATACACTTATTACAACTTATTTATGTTGTTAGCATCTCTATAGGGAGATTTTTACAAATTTCCGCTACCCAAAGACAACTCGAAAGAATTATCGTTTGGCAAGGGAGAATACTATTTTTATTTAGTATTTTTAATACTTTTTAAAGTGTTATTCCACACTTAAGACAGAAAATACTAAACTTAAATTTAAAAAGCGTATAAAAATTTTGAACGAAGCAGGATTTGAACCCGAGCCTCTTGAAACCTGTTCAAGCGATTCCTTGTCACCAAGCTCCTCTCAATAAATTTAACATTTTTTTATTTGTAAGCTTTCAAGACGTACAAGCAAGGCGGGAAATGAAAAAGATATTCCAATATTTTTTTATTTATGCTTTTAAATTTTCTACGGTTTTACGAAGTTCACGGAGCTGCCTCGAAGCGACGCTGGAATTAATGAACGCTTAATTCAATTTGTTCTACGCCGCGCAAAAGACCTTTAATTACGAAGTACATGCTATCATTCGCTAATTTAAGTCTTATTTGTAGAAATTTAATTCAATTATAAATAGAGAAAATATTTTGTTAAACAAAAATAAAACAAAAAATAGTTAACACTTTTTTTTTGTTCTATATAAGTTATCTAAATTCATGAATTTAGCTATGTAAAAAAAAATCAATGATACACAGACATACAGACATATTTTTTTATGCATTGTATATTTTATTATAAATAAATAAATAAATAAATAAACAATAATTAAACATATTACAATAATACTTTATTGTGAATACAAAAATATTAAAAAGCTTTTAGTAGATAGCTATCACAACAATGTAGCCTTAAAAATATAAAAGTTTCACTAACGACAGTAATTACTATAAAAGCTTCAATCAGGGTCACTGCAAGAAATTGAAGGTGGGTGGACCATACAAGTTACTCATGCATTATCTAGCCGCAGGTATAATTACGCTTCATTACACATAAATATTCGACGGAAAATCAATAACTACACATGACACAGTTTGGCCCAAAAGATAAAACAATATAATTTCTTTAATATTTTAAAAAAAAGTTGCTCCAGTTGTTTTTTTTTTCTTTTTTTTTTTTCAAATAATAAAGGTAGGCATGTAGCACCTAGTGTCAATACATTTCGTTCTTCCTATCTGTCATAATATGTAATTCTACACGTTGTGCAGTTAATAGCATGATATCAATTTGTATAATTTACGTAAAAAAACATTTAAACTAACGAGTGCGAATAAATATGAATTTATCGAAAAATAAAACAAAATAATCATAAATCAGTGATGATACTTAAATTCAATGCATATGTATATTTCGTTTTATTATGCTGTAATCACGTAAAACTATCATCCGTAAATCTACTTCACAGAAAACCAGTTTACTTATGCATTATTCTCCTATCGTGAACATTAGAGCGCTTTTATTGTACTTTCTCATTGTTTGTTGTCCAATCAATGTGACAGACGTAGTTATTAGTGCTCCACTGGCAACCTATGGACGTTCTAAATAGCTAATGACAACAAAACAGGAAAACGAAAATAATTCTTACTTTAGTGTGGAGATTGATCACAATCGCC